>WAAB01022557.1:7854-44473 GCA_013389865.1 Piaya cayana
CTGCCCAGGGAGGGGGTTGAGTCACCTTCCCTGGAGGGGTTTAAGGGACAGGTGGACGAGTTGCTGAGGGACATGGGTTGGAGACTGGTGGGAATGGTTGGACTCGATGATCCAGTGGGTCTCTTCCAACCTGGTTATTCTATGATTCTATGATTCTATATCTTTATACTTAGATCATGTAACAGTAGTCTGATAGTATTATATGCCGTGTATAGATGTGGCATTTTGGATATGGTTTAGTAGGAACAGTAGTGTTGGGCTGACAGCTGAAATGAAGGAGCTCAGAGTTCTTTTCCAACCTTAATTCTATGATTCTCTGAACTCAAATGTGAGAAGGAACAGACTTAATGGGAAAAGACAGCTATGAGTGTCGCCAATGAAGAGAGGTATTTCATTGATCCTAAAGGACTAGCTTATGCAATAGGAGATAATGTGCCATGGCAAAATGCACTGATGGCAGAAATTAGAGAAGTGCTGACACTATGAAGTAGTAGTGAGGTAGTGTTTAGAAAGATGAAATAGCTTCAAAGACTAATGTGTGAAAAAAAAGGCATATGTCCTAGAACAAAGTTAAAAGTCCTCGTTTGTAGGCTAATATTAAAACTTTAGCTTTGTTGCAAGAGGCAGTCATTTGGGAACAAGAAGAAAAACTGTGTGTACCATATGGTCATGGGGTGATTACCATCTATCACAAGAAATATTTGCATATTAAATAAGGACATAAGAAAACTGTTAGATGAGGATCTTGTGAGACCTCAGCAGCAATTCTGCATCCAGCCCTGAGTAGGTGTTTCCACAAAAGACAGACTCAAAGTGGCACCAGTAAAGAGAAAAATAATGAAATTTGGCCAAGTTGGTGTGCAAGTTGCACAAGGACAGTCTTTCACATGTGTGAGTATCCATTTCACAGCACAGTACATAGGATTATTTGGAGAAACAAGATAAACCAATCCAGGCAAATGCAGTATTTCCAGATCTAAACTGCTTTTGCTGTCCAGCCCAGCTTAAGCATCTCTACTGAGTACTGTGATGTGCAGTGATTGGCTTATTTAACCTTGACATGAAGGTTAAATAAAATCTGAGGGAGAAATCTGAGGGAGAATACTACTGTTTTCTGTGAATTCATGATAGTACAAACCACAAGAAGGAGGAAATCCTCTTTAATATGAGAAGCTTCCAGCAGAACAAATAGGTATAAACTGACCATAAATAAATGCAGGCTGGAAACTTGGGAGTCATCTCTGAACTAGCAGAGTAGGGATGTTCTGAAACTGCCAACTGCTTGGAAAGAGATTCAGACACAGCTCTTCATACAGGAACATATAGTTTTGTACATCATCTAGTTTTATTAATTTATATTCTGGTGTTGATGTCTTAGGTTGAATACTCAGGTACTAATTTCCTTCAAGCAACTGTTAGGTAATTGTCTTATAGTTACAAAAGAATTACAGTATCCTTTGATTAATCAACTGCGTAAGTGGGTATGAGACAGGAACCTTCTCAAAGATCTTTTTGCTCTTTAACAGAAATGCGTCCATATATATGACCGTTTATTTTTAGTGTTTATTGTTTCATTTTGTCAAGATGAACCTTGTGAGTGATATGCCCTCACTGCAATTTTGAATGTGACACAGAAATATTGCACTCAAATTAACAAAGACAGCAGCCTGATCCTTGAATGACTCAAGGCACTTGTTATCCCTTTGTTAAATCATTTTGGGTCAAGTCTGACCACCTTGACAAGTACCAAGAAGAAGCATTGTGTTATAAAATTGTCATAGAGACAAATGGTGGGTTACAAAGATTTTTTGAAAGGGGTATTTAAAATTATACGGTTTCTGTGAAAAGAGCTCTGAAAAATTGGTATCACAAGGAACACATCTAATATGGGGGGGGGGTGTTTTCAATATTTCCAGGTGGTACAACTTGTTCCAGTATATGGTACATATTTTGCTAGTTGAAGTAGCAGGTTTGTTATTAAAAAAGATTGTCCACTAGAGTTAACAATTAAGCAAGAGGCACTTAGGTCTAAGGGATAATTTATTTGGAAAGTTGGTTTTTTTTTGTAGATTTCCCTGACTGCCTCGGATACTGGGGGGTTGGGGAGATTTATTCAGTGGCCTGCACTTTATGTGTTTCTACTAAATTGCAGTGCATTACACTTCAAGCTAGACGTGCCAAGCATTGGTCAGAATGGTGTAGCTGAACTACAGTCTCTTCTTCCAGTACTTCAAATATGGCCTGCCATTCACATATTTTTTCTTCTGCCTAAGATGCAAGATAACAAAGAAAAAGTGTAGAAATGTTTCTTTACCTCTTTGATTTTTTTTAGCCTTTTTTATCTAAAACACTGTGGCGCCACTAATTGTAATGAATTCTTAGCTGAGCATTTATTTCAGCCATATTACTGGTTTATTTCTTCAGCAAAAGTCAGTATCCATGAAAAGTATGCATTTCTAGCAAATATTAGGACTTTTGACATTTGTTTGTTTGGAAAATTGTTTACTTAGTGCAATACTTCTCTTTTTTAATATATATATAAAAAATAAACCTTCAAACACAGGAAAAATCTAGAAATGATACTTCCTTTATTTACAGAAGCAAAATGCTTTCAAACCAACATTCAGTCTGGAAGGTACTAAAACCAGACTTCCAGGACTCAGTCTACTTTTGTGTTTTCATCCATTCTTTGTGTCCATCTCATCCTAACAGTCTGTCCTTGACATATACACACGTTTTCAGAGAACAAAAGCTGGTAAAGCCTCTCCACCCAAATATGTGCCGAGTTCTACTTGTTGTATGTAGAAGCATTTGTTCCAGTTTTAGGAAAAGTACTGCTGATACCTTTCAAGCTGATGCTACAGAATTATTTACACAAACATTCCTTGTGTTTATTCCTAATCAAAAGCAGTTATTGCACACATGTTTCAGTTGTGTTTAACCCACCCCAGGCAATGGCATTTGTTTCAGCAGCATCAGAATTTTGCAAATAGGAGTCTATGTTAAGCTCTGTGTAAACTTCTTAATAACAGAATGATTTATGTGGCCATGATTAGATTCCAATTCCTACCAAATGACTAATGAAAGCCACATGAAATACTAGGAGTTCATTTTTTTTTCTTCAAAGAATGACATTAATCTTGTAATTGGTTTTAGTCCAGTTGTTGTCCAGTTGCTCAATTGTTATTATTCAATTTCATGGTGAGATAACATTGTCTATCTAGCATCATAAGGATATTTTCACACTAAAAAGATTTTGTAAGATTTATCCAATACCATATATGTATTTTTGTTGTAAATATAATGCCTGGGTCTATGCCAACTCACTTGGTATACTTTAACTTTCTTCCTCACCTCATCTTCTGACAAAGAGAGGAGGAAATTTAAAGTATACCAAGTGATATATACACAGAAAATCAGTCTGCATAGTCCACGTATTGCTATTACTAATAAATCAATAGGTTGTTGGTCAAAGTAGTAGGATTTCTAGCATAAGAAAGGAAAAATAATCAGTTACTGCAGGTATTCAGTAGGTAAACGGAGCCTTTCTTTCTGGTAACATTTTAATTCTTTAATGAAGTCCGATGGTAGAAAAATTTCCTTGTAAAGTAATTCACAGAAGACAGAGCTAAGTGTTTATGAGTTGTGTTTTAATTTTAAACGCGATATTTAAATTGCTTAGCATCATTCATTGCAGTCTGATTTGAAATATTTTTGTTCCTTAGAGAATGTGTTGGCTGCGTATCCAGCCAACATGTAGTTCTTTGACATGTGATGTGTCATGTGGAAATAAGACTTATATCTGCCTTGTGAGTGTGAAATCTTGATCTGCTCTTAGACAACAGAAGAAATGCTTACTCCTTTTTGTCCAGTATTGCTGTCCTATGTGATAATGTGTATTTTTTTACACGTCCAACAATCTGAAAACAGTCCATGCCGTTTGAGCTTGTTTTGGTAAAATCTCTGTCCTTATGGAAACCAGAAGATAATATTTCTTTTTATTTTATGGAGGAAAACCTTCATCCTTAGTTACAAAATTGGTGTATAATGTTGTATAGGTATTAGTCTGGAGAAGAACTTTAAACATTACATATTAAGTCTCTCTATAGTCTTTTTAGATATGGATGTAATGTATACTAACTAGATAGTCTGTAAAATGTTTAAAGCTAATTTTGTGTCTGACAGTGTTAAAGGGTCACTTCTTTTGGGTGAATATTAAATGTCCAAGTTCTCTCTCCTGAGTCTCTGGAATAGTAACTAAAGGTATATTAAATTCCAAACTGCAGATTTATTTATTTATTTTTTACTCATTATTATTATTAAATTAATTCTATTTAATTGTGATGTGCATGTATTCTTTTTTTTGCCCTACAGATTTCATTTCTGGCCTCTGCTTACATGAGCCTACATCTCTCAGAGGGAAGTTGCTCTGCCATTGCATCTGTTACTCATTACCTTTACCTCTGCCAGTTCAGCTGGATGCTTATTCAGGTTAGTCTCTTAATCTTTTTCACCCTCTTCCAAAAACCTCTGTAAAAGAAACTGATACCTAGATTGTGCTTCTGTTCTGTTGCGTTACGTGTATCTCTGCAATTCAGTGAAACTAGAGAGACAAAACATTATATAGTCGTTATAAATTATGGTGTCACAGTGTTCAAGAGTAAATATTCGAAACCTATACTTTTTCCACTAGTTTCCATTACGATCTTGTAAGAATTTCTATACCTTACTTCATCCTGTAGAAGTTACTGCCTCAATAACTGTATAACCTCTAAAAACTATTTTTATTTGCATTAATAACTTTTCTAAACATCTCTGATTTGGTCTTTTGAAACAGTCTCTTATAGGTCAAATATAAATGTAAACTACTCTGTAATTTTTTCATCAGTAGCATTTTAGTCATCAGACTTACATTGCATGATAAACATACCTTCATAAGTTTCTACTGAAATAAGAAATATATAAGTTCACAACTATGGCCAGAAATTTCATAGAACCATAGAATCATATGCCTAAGCACATTGTCTACACATCTCTTAAACCCCTCCAGGAATGGAGGCCTCTTCCAGTGCTTGACAACCCTTTCCATGAAGAAATTTTTCCTGATATCAATCTAAACCTCCCCTCGTGCAACTTAGGGCTATTTTCTGTCATCCTATCACTTGTTACTTGGGAGAAGAGATCAACACCCACCTCACCACAACTTCCTTTCAGGGAGCGGTGAAAAAATGATAAGGTTCTTATCTTCATTTTCTCCAAGCTAAAAAAAATCCCAGCTCTCTCAATTGATCCTCATAAGACTAGTGCTACAAATGCTCCACCAACTTTGTTACTCTTTTGACACATTATAGAACAGCAAATTATGTAAAAAACAATTGAAATAATGTAGGAGACCATGAGCAATCAAATTTGTTATCAAAATTACTGGGTTTAAGTTAGCTAAAATAACAACTTGAGAGGTTATTTTGAAAGAACATTATCATGCCCTTCTCTAGAAATACATACTTTGTACTTATATGTAAATTCTGCCATTTATTTGTTATTTTAGCAGTATTTGTCCATAGCAGAATTGTTATAGCGTACAGGTTTTTATGTGCAACTACATACATTACCATACAAATCCTCCAACATGAGAATTGTCAGATCAAACCAAGAAATGCAGATTAGGCTGTCACTAAAATACAACTTCCTCTCCCAGTGACATGTAGTATATGGCATTTTCCTAGGATTATGTCAAACTCACTCCCGTTGAGAACCGTGGCAACCTCTCTAACACCTCCACTTTTTGCTTTTAGCAGGCTGCATGTAGATGGTCTGTCATGCCCACTGCTTGTAAAAACAGAACAGAGATCTAAATTTCTCCATGTCTAGTGATACTAATACTCCTTTCATCCTTTTTTCCCCCTGAATTTATGCAGTTAGCAAGATTACATTTATCTTCAGAGGATGTTACCGTCTATTCCCTGAATATAGAAAATTTTCTGCTATACTGCTTGTATACTTAGCTCAGCTTATGACTTTCTTTTAAATAACCTGAAATATTTTTTCACTGCTAAATTTTCTTCTTTACAGCTGCTCATTCCCTTCATTCCAAGGTCACCTCAGATCTTTCTTAATAGAGTTTACAACAATAAAATGTATAGCTTCATATTCTAAGTGTTCTCCTATTTTTAACTTCTGAAATTTGTCAGCTTCCATTTAATATCAGTATTTGTAGTACACACCTAGCTACTACCCACATAGTAACTGAAATGTAGAAATGGAGAAATGGAAAGGATCTCAGAGGTCACCTGGTCCATATTCAGTATCATGACAAGGGCCACATCAAATCATCCTTGTTTGTCTGATTGTTTCTTGGCTTTTGTAAGGAGGGTTTTTTTTTTCAATTTTCAGAATGTTTATAGCATTACCCATTTTTTAAGGTTGAGGCTTTCTTGAATGCAGAAGAAAAATAGTAAGAATGGTGCAAATGGCCCTTTACGCCCACAGAGTGAGCTCAGCCTGAAATATTTACCTTGTACTCATATCCAAAATGAAGAAGTCTTCATCCAGAAAATGTCCCTTCATACAAATGTATGTCACTGTGGTATTAGCCTGTATATTCCAATGCAGCCTGTACTTTTACTTTATGAGCACAGACTGTGGATGCTTTTCTGTATTGTTGTTCTTCCCATGGCAAATCTGCAGTAGAACAATGATATACCAGGACAAATAATTTTCTTTTGTATTTTCTAACTTGTTACCAAATAAAAAGTTACAAAACCAAGTTAAAAGCTGTCTTTTGAGCAAAAAAACACCCAAAAAATTATTTAGTCCTTAATCGACAATTCTGACATAGAGAAAAAATATGGGTATAACTGTACTCTTGATACTTACATGAGTCATTGTTGCAATGGAGTAAATCAACAGCAAAAGTGGCAGTTCAATAAGCAGGCCAGAGTGAATGTCATGACCTTGCTGTCACCCACACCTGAATCCTCCTCCTTTGTGGATTTAATGGCATCTAAAATTTTCTAGAAATTTATTACAGGCTTGTAAAACAAAAGGTTTCATACTTATTTTTAATAATGATTTATGTACTGACTAACAGTTTTGAAAAAGGAATTGTATGAAAGCATGCAATCATTCTGAAAAGGAAAGCTGTGACCATTCCTAAAAAGAAGAAGGGAAGTAGAAGTTTTCCAAGTGAGTTGTGAAAGACTATTTAAAATATTTTGCAGCTAATATTTACCAAATATCCATATGTTATCATTTAAGTTGAATGAATGAATGAATGAATGAATGAATGAATGAATGAATGAATGAATGAATGACAAAATAAACAAAATCAACTCAGTTTCAGGAAGTTAATTTCAATTAATTGCCACATTCTAAAAGAAAGTTGCTTCACTGAAGTTTACATTGTCTTGTTAGAGTGTTATTTGAATTTGCAATTGTTTTGAGTTCTACATCAGAAGAATCACACACACATTTTTTCTTCCACCTGAGCAGCTGAGTACTGTACATTTTATTCTTCTGTAGACCTGGTTATTGTTGCAGCATGGCAACAGGAAAAGATTTGCTAAAATTAGCTCCTCCATTTGTGTTTCATTGATTAAATTTTGGACCATCAGAAGGGGTTGAGGACAAGAACATGTAATTATCAAGCTAGTAATGCTACTACGAAGGAAGTTGTGGACTATCCAAAACCCTTACATCTTTCCAGCAGCACTGTGTTAAAGTGTCCTGTGATAAATGAGGTGAGATAGGTAAATATGGCTAAACAATCACCGAGAAAGGACACGAGGTACTATTTCTTAGAAAGCAATCTCAGTTGGATGACTGAGAACAATGTTTGCCAGATTGTCAGAATTAGTAGAACCAACAATCCCTAAGCATGATGGCATAAATCAGTTCAAGGATTTTGCTGTCTGGAAATGAAGCACAGCCTAGTCAGGGCTACAAGGGCATGTAATTCGAAGAATGTTTTTTGGCATAAGGCAACAAAAAGAATCTTGAACGAGTTTTCTTTCCACAAACTGGATTTTTTCTCCCAAATATCATATTCTTCTGTTTAATGTTTTCTTCCTGTGAATGTTCAACAATGGAATTAATAGTTTTTCTGTGTTCTTTCCACCTGCACAGGATAAATACAATACTATGGTAGGATTTTCCTCTGTTCTTTTAAGGAAAACAAACTTTGCTTTTGTTCACATAGCATCAGTCACCAAATTAAAAAAAACCCACAGTATAGTAATTATGACATAATTAATATAGTTATAGACACTGGACATATTTATTAAATTGTCATTTTTCTAAGGGAGCATTTAAAATGCTTACTAAACCAACAATTTTTTTGGAAAAAAAGTTGTTAGCATATGCAATGTGCTTTATGGTTCATGATAGAAAGTATTGTATATTCATGCTATATAAATCACAGAAAAAAACCCTGTAATTATGATTAACTGATGAGACTTACATAAGGAGTCCACAAACCACTAACTAAACTTGATTTCAAAAATTCAGTCTGCCTGAACAAACTAGTAGACCAACTCTTGGCTACAAAGTTTTATGAATACTAATACTCACTTTGCAATTGTCTTGTCACGGTATATGGTTTTTACCCATCCTATCAATAGACACCTGAAAATTAAGAATATAAATCAACATTATGGTATAAAATACCTGTCCAGGCAATGGGGAGAGATTACTAAGATTGTGTAAGGTCAATGAGTGCCTGAAGAAGTGTGTCCTCTCTCCATTTACTATCAAGACAGGCTGGAGGCACAAACTTGAATTAGATGCCATCTAGACAGAAAAAGACAAAATTAATCCCTTATTCACCGCATATAAAAGACCGGAAATAATTTGTAACATGCAGAGCTGTATGTTTGAAATGCAGGAGATGACGAAGTATTTTGCGAAATATATTTTTTGATACATAGTTAGGTGTTTATTAGAAAGTAATAAAATGTGTGTAGATGTGCATAGAAAACACTCAGCACATAATAAAGTGTTTCTGTCATTAACCTCCTAAAGAAAATGCAAAGATCCAAGCAAAATTCGAAGTGTTTTGTCTTACTTCAAGTATTTCCTTACTTATTCTACCATCTCCTTCACAAGTTCTCAACTATTATAATTTTTCCTTGTGATTCATATACAGTTTTAAAATTCTTGGTTTTGCCATTTGATGACGAGTTGATCATAAGAAAACAAGGATTGTTGCAGATATGCATATGAATTTACATTCATTTTTTTTCTTACTTTTTTATACAAATTTTACACAGAATCACAGAGACATTGAAATTGCAGGGGCATCTTGGGACTATCTAGTCCAACACCATAGCTTAAGCAGGGGCAGCTAGACAAGGTTGCTCAGGGTCCTGATCAGTCAGGTTTTGGTGGTCTCTAAGGACAGAGACTCCACAGCCTCTCTGGAAAGTTTGGCCTAATGTATATTAATTGATGCCTGTTGCTTCTTGTCCTGCCATTGGGCATCACTGAGGAAAGTCTGCCTCCCTCTTCATTACGCCCTCCTGTCAGTTATGTATATGATGACTAAGATACCCCTGAGCCTCCTCTTCTCCAGGCTGGACAATCATAACTGTCTCAATCTCTCCACATAGGAGAGATGCTCCAGTTTGTTAACTGTCTTCATGGCCCTTAGCTGGTCTTACTCCATGTCATAGAATCATAGAATCACCAGGTTGGAAGAGACCCATCGGATCGAGTCCAACCATGCCTTTGTTGTAGTGGTAAGCCCAGAAATGGACCACAGTCAGAACTGTTGAGGGAGGTTAGTACATTTCCTACAAGATACGTAGAGCTGAACAACAGTATAAAAAGATTCAATACAGATTGAGTTTAGCAGTGTTGTGTGTCAGTCTTTTCTGTGAAGGTATGGGAATCCATGAAAGCTAATTTTGCACCACAAAGCTATTTTTGCACTGCAAAAATAATGCTTTCTACTAAACAGGTTGTCCATTCCTCTCTGGTCATCTAATTCCAAATCTAACAGTTGCATAAATAAACATATGTCTTTTATAATCAGTCCATTTTGATTACTTAAGAGAAGAAAATGAAAACAAAATATTTATGTTGAAAAATGCTTATATATACACACATATTCTGGGACATAAATATGCTGTATTATGAAGTTCAGAGTAATTTTATTTTGGAGAGAGCTAATCATCTACCATGTCTACTGATTATTATTCTGCATTTTTCTTCAGGCTATTAATTTCTGGTATGTCCTGGTGATGAATGATGAACACACAGAGCGGCGCTATCTGCTTTACTTCCTTTTGAGTTGGGGTCTTCCAGCTTTTGTCGTTATCCTGCTTTTAATTATCTTGAGAGGAATCTATCATCACAGCACAGCACAGATTTATGGCCTTGTCCACAGTGATCTGTAAGTTTTCCTTTAAAAAAGCATAAGCTAGATATTGTTCTCTCTTTATTGTTTTATGTTTAATTTGCTTGCTCGTGGGAAGATGGTATGAATACAGCCCAGTGCAGCAAGGGACAGGAGGATCCCTCATTTGGTGGAGATGAAGGAAGAGTGTCACCCATAAGCAGTGCAGCACTTTCTATGCAGTCAATCTTTGCTCCAGTTTCTCCACAGTTCCATCCTGGGCAGAGCACTGGTGGAGGAAGGAGCTTGTCTGCTTTGTGAATAAATTATTTATTCTTTTCTGAGACTATGCAATTCCGGGTTAAATGATATAAATGGCCACTGCTGCAGAAGTGAGAATAGGATATTTTTCTTTCATTTCCTTTCCATGTTTAATAAAACACAGCAGTGAACCAAACCTTAAACATCCTTTTCTTCAGTTATTAAATGTATTCTCTGCTAAACATTGTGACTACATTCACATGTCAAATATGTTTCCTTATGTATTTATCTTGAAATATTGAACATTATATTTCAAATTGTTCCAAATTTGACCTTTTCTGTAATGTAAATTATTAATACAGCCCTTTCAAATAAAAAACTGTCCTAATTAAAACAATACTTCAGAGAGCTTGTAACATTTAAGTGGAATGATATGTAGATCAATGTTTTTGTTGTCCTTCCCTGCCTCTTTTAGTCTGGCCCCTTTTCTGGCAAAGTCAAACTACTATAATAGCTCTTCTAGGATTTGAGGGTGTTATACTTAATTCCTTTGTGTTACATTTACATGCTTCATGTGCAGAAATGAGTAAAGACACAACAGCAAATAGGCACTGACACAGATTGCCCAGAGAAGTGGTGGCTGCTCCATCCTTGGGGGTGTTCAAGGCCAGGCTGGATGAGGCTTGGAGGCCCTGATTTAGTGGGAGGTGTCCCTGGCCATGGCAGAGGCTGGAAAACAATGGGCTTTGAGGTCCCTTACAATCAGACTATTCTGTACTGCTGTGAGTCTATGATTCTAATGTCTACTAAAAACAGTAGAAGAATGTATGAGTTTTTTATGAAAACTTTTATGAGGGTGTTTATAGAATAGACCCAAGATAATATTACCTGTCTTTAATCAGAGGAAGATATAGTGTGCATTATTCCATTATAGCTGACCAAAATTCAGTACAGTGTTTTTTTCATCATACAAAGCCAATTTCTGTGAAAGGGAAATATTGGATTTCAATATCTGTGTGTTTGAATATATGCATATACATATATATGTGGATTTATATATTACCTATATAAACATGTGTATGTATACAATGGATGCTAAGCAGAGTTACCTGATCTAGATCTAAATGGCTGGCTACTACAAACTGCCTAGCCATGATAGCCAAGCTTTAGTCCCACATTAACAGACACTGGCTCTCAGCTCAGATGAATATCTGAGATCCACAACACCAGGTCATTTCTGACATTCACCCTGCATTACAGAGTGCTGCATAGTACTACACCATAGCCCTACACATAAATATTTCTTCACAGAATGTGGCAAAAAAAGTGTTGTATTTTTCTTTGTGGTAAAATCCTTCTCCATGCATAGTGAACACAATATGTGTAGCATAATCAGGTCTTCTGACTGCTGTCAGACAGTGGTCAGATGGCATGATTAGGCAGTGAGCCACAGTTTCACAGATGTTTTCTTTTGTTGTCCATGTCTCATTCTTCCAAAGACAAGGAAAAACCCGGTAAGTTCTGATAATGTTATTAAGTGAAGGAAAATTACTCAGACCAATTCGTTTACCCAAATTAAATATGAAAGTTTTCTAGCGTCTTATTAAAGTGGGCAAATGCCAGAAATCATCCCAGCCTTAGTGAGTGTGCAGCTTATTCCAGCTCAGTCAGTGTGAACACTGCTAGGAAATACTTGCAAGGCTTTTCATAAACACCATTGATGCTAGTTCCTAATTTGAAGAGGACTTTAAAAGTTGCTTTTAATTATGCAAAGAGGACTTTCAAAATTAGAATGCAGGAAAGAAGACAGATTGAACTACATCATTTGGTTTGCTTTCTTCAGACCAGGAAGTAGTGGTGGAAAAAGTCACAAGAAGTTTTCCAGATTCAAGGTCGTTATATAGTAACTTCAGATTCATCCTCTGAAATAGTTTGAGAACAATGGTGTGCTGCTAAGAGCTCATTTCATGGGGGAGCTGGAAGGCTGGTTAAAGTAATAAAAGCAGTGAAGCCTGTTATCCTAGCTCTCTTCTAAGTGATCTCTCCTTCAGGCAACTCATTTTAGCATTACTACGGGGTTTGACCAACTGTGTTGTTCCCAACCAGAATGCCATGGGCACAGTTAATAGCCAAAAGGATGGCTGTGTTGAAAGATCTTCACTTTATACTTGTACTGAACAGAAAATTATTTGAGCTGTGTTGGATTTTATGCTTCAAAAGATGTATTATGACAAGGTCTTCCTTCAGATATGACAAATTATACACATAAATGCATGTTGTATACGATAACTCCCATAATGTGTCACAGTGCAAAACTAACAGGCTGCTGTGATTATAAAGCATTATACATATTGGTGATTATTTTTGTAATTAGTGGAGTTTTTATATGGTGTCAACAGTGTATTCTTTGACATTTTGTGAGATTTTTAATCACACTGGTAAATTTGTCTCTATCAATGCCACCAAGAGGCATAACTTTTTTTAAAGATCGTTGTTCAGTGATGTGTGAAGGAACTCACTGTCAAGAAAAAGGCTCTTTTACTCCTCCCTGTGCTAATTCCCCCATTGCTTGGAAAGGCTATTTGAATAGGAACAGAAAAGTTGCTGGTGAAAGGCATATTGGCATAACTTCAGTGAAAGAAATGATGAGATGGGCCTTTGCATAGAGTGGTTTTGAATGGAGGAAGAGTGGTCTGTTTGCATATCTGTAAAGAAAAATGTGAATATCTGGTGCAATACCTGCACTAAGGAAAGCAATAAGACTTGAATGCCTCTTACAAATATACCTCAGTTGTCACATCTTCTTTTAAAAAAGAATAAACAAGGTATTTCACATTTGGGTGTCTGCAACTGCACTTCTGCTTAATTTCTGTGTGTAACAACCGCTGGCTCAATCATTTAATGACACTTCAGAGTAGGAGTGTTCTCTGTGTGCTACTGGCTTGTAGAAGGGGCTTGGATTGGCATTTGCCATCTATCATATTTTTTAACTTCTTGTGTTATGACAAAAGTCTTGCATGAAGACTGGTCAATGTTTGTAAATGAAATCTTTAAGGTGCCTCTAAATGTCAAGTATATTGTCTACTCTGGTCTCTACTGACTGTGCTCTAGAGTGTATATCCTTGCTTAAGAATTACCATAGTGGCTGGGAATTAGTGTTTTTTGGTGGTAAGAGCAGTTTTTGGCTCCTTTCAGCTGGGTAATAACTCGAATTTGAATTAAGCTCTAAATTAGATTACTTAAAAAATCACTCTAAAAAGAGTGTGTTATATTCTGAGCTTTTATGTCACACAGACAATTTTCCAACCCCTGTTTGAATTAGTTGCAATCTCTGTCTAAAATATCTTTTAAGGACATAAATTCTGCTTTTTAGGTACACACTGTGTGAAAGAAGTATTTCCTTTCATCATTTCTTATTACACTGAATGTCATCATGACTCTGTGTTGTGACACAGGTAGATATCTCTTGTTTATTTTTTTCTTATCTCCCATCTGATTGTCTCTTTCAAGATTATAAAACAAACCCATAATTTGTCCTTCTTTACAGGAACTGTTAATGTTCTTGCACATTTTAAAACCCTTGTCCTCCCTTTGAGAAGAATTTTTCTTGTTGAGTAAGTAAAACTTGTTAACAGACGAGTTCACAGCAACAGCTCACTGTGGTTCCCATACTACAGACATTTCAACATCTGCTGTTGTCCTGGTGAATACAGCTAGTTCAGTCATGGCCTCCTTTCTGAAAATAGTTTAGTTAATGTTATCAAAGTGAGTTTAAATTGTAGAAATACACTACTCGGTTTAAAATATTGCTGACAGATCTCTTAAAATACAAGGACGTGGTTCACCTGGTATGGTGAAAACACATGGAGGCAAATAGAAGCTGTAGAGATGGCAAAGATGTAAAGTGCAGTGGAGAAGTGAAGAGAGGAGAGTGAAGAATTACATAAAATCTAGCTCCCACCATTTTCATCCTGGTCTCATTGGTGTTTAACATGAAGCAAAATGTCAGCAACGTGTATACCATGTATCTTTAGAGGGATTGCATCACAGGGGATATGCAGACTGCAAACAGTTCTGGAAGCCAATGCAGTATAAATATGAGACATAATGGTGACTGACTGGAGATGACTAATTATTCAACCATCTTTACAGAGGAAGCTGGCTTTGTGTTTGTAACACTTTATAACTCTCTTACTTTAGAAAACAAAGAATCAAGCAACAGAACTTCTAAAATAGGAATGCTTGACAGTAAAGTAGCTTTCATATTTCTTGTATAAACCTGAAAATTTAACTCTCCACACTTGCATACAAGTAAAAATTTCAATACCCTTTGAAGTGAGTGGAACCACACCCATTCACAGGGTTCTGCCTTAACTCATCTGTTTCGGAGATCAGAGGCCAGAATTACTTCATTGCAAGTGTCAGGTATGTTCACAAACATGAGTTTAAAGGTTATTTATGCTACATTCACTAGACTTGTACCTGGGAGATTCAAGCACTAAAACAGATGTTATAAAAAAGAACTACTCTAAAATAGGTCATAATCACAGCTCAGAGGAGCTGGAACTTTAACTCACTTGAGTGGCTTGAAAACTCTTACCTACAATAGCATTAAAGTATGTTGTTTATAAGCTTGAGAAGTACTCTTGTTAGAGCTTTAAGCTTTGAGTCTGACTAAACCATCTTCTTGAAACTGAAGCCCCGTAACAAGGCCAAAGGACTGTTTTTACTAAAGTAGAAACTAAACCAAGTAACCTTTAAGAAGGAGAAATCTGGAAGTAATTAGACATGATACAAATTTAAAAGTTTATAAACTATTAGATAACAAACTTGTTTTCAAGAATAACTTTAGTCTTTTTTATTTGAAGCAAACAATATAGTTTCCTCTAGTTTCCAGAATGTCTTTTTTTGGTCATTTCTGAGGCATGACTGTCTGCTCCTTGCACTTTCCAGAACTCTTTTCCCTCTGTTTTCTAGAGGTGTCTCTTTTTTAGTAGGATCATTTTTTTGCCAAAGGGAAGAATGATATCCCCTTTCAGGAGCTCCCACCTGATTCATTCACTTTCCTTTTAAAATCCCCAGAGGCAAACAAACTGAGCATGGAAGAACCACATGTGCCATCACACTACTTTAAAATATAGAAAGATCTGTATATTTGGTTTCAGTGATAGTGACATGATAACATCTCACTGTAGAAAAAGGCTAAGCTAAATGTCATTACAAATATATCTTCTTTGTGTCATGTAGTCAGCCATGAATGAATCAGCCATCTATGAGAAATAATGAAAAAAGATTGTCCAGCAAAATTCTGTTATAGAAAATCCAAACATTTCTATCTCCTCTACAGAGGTTTTTCCAGTACAGTCACTGCATCTGTGACTGTGCAGCCACATCCAGGGAACAGGAGAGCACAAGGGGACAGAAAACTGGAAATTATGAACTTTTTTCTGTGACTAGGAGTTCTGACTCTTCCTGTTACTCACTTTGCAGTTTCTCTGAATCAAGTTTTTACATATGGACACAATATGAGGCATAAAGTAATGTCTGGGAGCCATGTCCAACATTATTTGAAAAAAACTTCACAGAAGATGTGTTCCAGTACCAGGCACATAGCAATGGATCAAGAGCACTTTGTGTGTCTTCACATGAGGAAGTTAGGCCTGGATTCCTAACAAGACAAGCAGTTCAGTTGCTGTCTGAATGCTCAGTTTCCTTGAGCAAGTCATGCCCTGGTGGATCATAAACCAAACTTCTGATAAAATAGGAGCATGGAGATAACTCATGCTCTGAGATATTAAGTCTTAATCATTGGTTTGTTTGACCTCTATATACTCAGAGCTGTACAATGCGCAAATATAAACTACAATTCCAAAGACATTCTCATTTGGTAAAGCAAAAATCCTAACAGGATTCATATCACTTCTGAGTGTACTGAAGAAATGGAAAGCTTGAAAGAAGCATAAACTCATAGTTACACCCTGCTTGTATGTTTGATGTTATATAGGGTGCATGAAAGTTGCACATTATGAGAAATGTTTACTTTAAAATCTTGTCAGGGATGGAGGTTTGTGTGATACAGCTCACTGAAAACTTCTTAGAAAAATAAGTTTTAACTCATAAGGATAGGTGGGAGGATGAGGACAGTCTACGGTCAGGGCTCAACCTGAACAAAAATGCAAGACGTAATAACTCACCATGTGTTGTCTAAGTAGTTCTCCCAGATTCATTTGTTTTGATGTTACTGTAAGGATAAAATCTTCCTGATGTACCCTTCCAGACATGATTTTTCATTTTATTTCAAGGGCTACAGCCCCCACAGACTCCAACTATTTACTGTCTGTACTCACAAGGATGCCCCCTTACATCTTAATTATTTATTACAGACAGAGTCATGCTTTTTCTCTAACAGAACACCTGAGAGCTGGTGCACTGACACTTAACTCAGTCAGACACAACATTAGAAGGTGCTCTCGTCTCACCAAATTGCATGACTTTTTCACTGCTGGCATGCATTCTGGGCATAGATCCCTGGCTTGCTGACTGTTCCCTGAAATAGAACCCTGTTCCTTAAACCCAAGGACTTATTCCACTACCAGTAATGGGAATTTTGTAGCTTGAGTGAGCTAATTTCTGCCTAAATATTTGACTGCAGTCTCTTACCTCCCTCTTCCCCTGTTACTTCAAATGTGCTGAATTTAATCCTGAATCTTAGAACATGCTTGAAGCATTAGACATCTACAGGCAGGAATAGCTAATAAAATAGCTAAAGACAGTGAGAAAATTTGAACTGTACTGTTAGACATGCTAAAAGGAAGAGGTTTGTATGATAAATAGATGTGGAATTCCCATCCCCTAATGCCTCATCCTTGCTTTATATCCTGTGCACACTTGGAAGTCTCTCCCTGCGTGGTCCTCTCCATCCAGCTTGTGCTTCCCAATTTTTCCCCTTCCTTTCTTCTCAGTTTGCTGGCAACCCACCTAGGATTTCAAAGATTTTGCAAACTGCTATTACTAGAGTTTAGCACAGAATGATACTTGGACATCTGGATATAAGGCTGAAGGCTGTATGAACTCAGCTGAAGCAGCAAAGGGGGAAAAGCCTGCACTTTTCATTTTTTACTGGCTGATTTCTCACCATTCACTCTTTTGCTCTTCTCAGCAGGGTAAATTAGCCCATGCTGTGCTCTGTGCTGCTGTAGGAGAAATGGTTCTGATGAACCAGAGCTACTTGGCTTATATCTACACTGCACCACAACATAGATGCTTTTGTATTAAAAGGGTAAATTACGCTATATCTCACTGCTAAATGTGATAGCTTTAATTACCTTTTATTGATTCCTCATTACTGACATGTGTTTTCAATGGAGGGAAATAGTTGGGAGTAGGAGCAGAGGGTTGAGTTCTTTTTATATCTTGGCAAATATTTACTGTTAGTGTTAAGCAAATGTTAGTGCATCAAAAACACATAATCACTGTGTTGTGCTTTTAAAGTGTTAAAATAAAGAAAGATATATTGGCTGATATGAGTTATGGAATTTTGAAAAATGCATGGCAAAAAATATTTGTTGTGAAAGTTAAAATTCCCAACCACTGCTAAGTGCTTGAGCAACTGTCATGCAAAGACAGGCTGAGAGAGCAGGGATTGTTCACCCTGGAGAACAATGAGGAGAGACCTTAGAGTGGCTTCCAGTACTGAAAGGGGCTCCAGGAAAGCTGGGCAGGGGCTCTTGATCAGGGAGTGCAGGGAGGGGATGAAGGGAACAGTTTTAAAATGAAAGACAGGAGACTGAGATGAGATCTTAGGAGGCAATGTTTTACTGTGAGGGTGGTGAGGCCATGACCCAGCTTGCTCAGAGAAGTGGTGGCTGCCCCATCCCTGGAGGTGTTCAGCGTTGGATGGAGCTTGGAGCAACCTGATCCAGTAGGATGTGTCCCTGCCTATGATAGGGGCATTGGAACTGGATGGGCTTTAAGGTCCCTTTCCCCCAAAACCATTCTATGATGCTATGATTCTACAGCAAATCAAGATATTTTAAAGGGCTTCAAGGATAGGTTGTTATAGGTGAAAGGTGCAACCATAAATGACCTTGAGGCCTGATCCTTCATACAGGTTCAGATTCTATAAAGCAAGACTCCAAAGCCTTCTCTGAAGCCTGTGTAGTACTATGGCAAGGGTGAAGGAGAACAGCTGCAGGATGAAGGCTGGCTTCCCTGCCACTGACAGCTTTTAAAAACCTAATAACTTTCAGGTTGTGTAAGAAATTAGCAAGATAGTCCAACCTATTATCTGGTCTTTAATTAGCAGAATACTGCCTATTTCCATTAAAAAACCTCATTCTACATTTATCTGTTTTGCAACAGTTTAGAAAAGCCTTCATCTGATATGCGAGAATATTTAAACTTCACCATAGGAATGTTCTGCAGTGAGTGGGTATTAATTAATTAATTTGTTCTACAATGGTTTTGGATATTAGGAAAAATTTCATTACTTAAAGAATGGTGAGGCACTGGCAGAGGCTGCCCAGGGCAGTGGTGGAGTCTACATCACTGGAGGGGTTCAAAAAACGTGGCTGTGGCACTTTAGGACAGAGTTTAGTAGGTGTGGTGGTGTTGGGCTGATGGTTGGACTTGGATCAGAACCATAGAACAACAGAATGATTTGGGTTGGAAGGGACTTTAAAGCCCATCCAGTCCCACCCCCTGCCATGGGCAGGGACACCTCCCACTGGATCAGGATGCTCAAAGCCTTATCCAACCTGGTCTTGAATTCTTCCCGGTATGGGGCAACCATCACAGCAAAGAATTTCCTCCCTAATGTCTAATCTAAATTTTCCCTCTTCCAATTTAAAGCCATTCCCTCTCATCCTATCNCTTTCCTGCAGGCCCTTCAGGTACTGGAAGCTGCTCTAAGGTCTCCCCAGAGCCTTCTGTCATTCAGGCTGAACAATACGAAATCTCTCAGCCTGTCCTCATAGGAGATGTGCTCCAGACCTCTGATCATCTTTGTGGCCTCCTCTGGACCTGTTCCAACAGTTCCATCTCCTTCTTACATTGGGGATTCCAGAACTGGACACAAGACTCCAGGTGGGGTCTCACAAGAAAAGAGTAGAGGGGGCACAATCCCCTCCCTCGCCCTGCTGGCCATGCTTCTTTGGATGCAGCACAGGGCACGGTTGGCATTCTGGATTATGAGCACACATTGACAGCTCATGTTGAGCTTCTCATCAATCATCACCCCAGGTCCTTCTCTGCAGGGCTGCTCACAATCTTGGTGGTCTTTTCCAACCTCAGTGATCCTATGAGTCTAAGTTGGTTTCATGCTCATTTTTAGTTATGTGAAGTACATGGACATTTACTACGTGTATTGCAGTGAGATGCACTTGGTGTCTACAATGTAACAGCACCAGTAATTAAAAATTTATCTCACTGGACTATGCTAAGGTTTGTCTATGGAAAAAAAAAGAAAACAAGGCTTTAGTACATTAATTTGTATTAGCAGTACTAAATTTAATTATTAGTATGGCTTGTACAGAAGCAGAATGTCTAATAGAGGCTGCAATAGGGGTGGTGTCATTACCTGCTTATTTTAGTTATTTATTATACTACAACAGACCATGCAGATTAAAAAAGCGTACATAATACTGTTTTGAAAAGGAGTAAAAAACCCTCTTCCATGGCATTCTGTTATTCTTCAGGCCAAAGGGCAAGACTATGAACATAAACCTCATTAATTTTTGAGAGTTTGTATATGGAAACATCTCCTTTTTTTCAGGTAGATTTATATTAATGAGTTGCCAGTTTAAAGAATGGATAGAAAATGTCAGCTAATTAGAAATTACTGTCCCAAACCTTACTCTAAGCTTATTTTCCTGGTCAGATGCTGAGGGATAGAAGTCCTCTGGGACCTCTGGGATGACCTGGCTGGGGACTTCAGAGCTGCCAGTGTCTNGTTCAGACAAATTTCCAGAGGAGGGTATAATGAGAAGACTGAAACACAGTGGACCATGTTCTAAAATAACAGCAGATGACATTTTAGGGCCTCATTTTAGGAAAGCATTGCTTGGGAATTTTGTTTTTCCCCTTTTCTCAGCTGTTTAGCTCTACAGTAACAGCAGCAGTAAAGAAAAACAAGGAAATTGTTTTTTGCTTTATTATGCAATAGGTCTGGTTTATTGACAAGGCTGTTGATGCACACACTGACTCAAAACTGAATCTTCTTAAGATCCTGTTCTTTGCTGTTTCAAAACAGTGTCTTGGCATTTCTTGTTTCTTTGTTTGTGGTGGACTGGATTTTCCCTACTATATTCAGTTCTTGGTCGTTACTCTGTGAGCACCTTAGTTAATGAATATGGTGCTACTCATAATGAAATTGACGTGAGTAAGGGTGATAGGGTAGAATTTCTAGCAGCAATTCCCACTGATGTAAAGATCTTTCAAAAATTGTTGGGTTAGTTGGTCCAAACAACAATGAGCAAGCCTTGACATGATTTCTGGCAACTGTAAGATCTGCTGCTTTGTGACTTTACATTTCGTAGGCAAACTGCTCAAACTGTGATTTTGTTATGTTTTTTCCCCTTCTTCTCCCCCTCACTCTCTTTTGTCTTTCTTTTGAGGAAAGAAACTAAAAGAAAACAAAATAATGTCATAGGGCTGACTACCATATTATCACCCTATAAACAGAAAAAACTGTTGTTAAGCATTTTGCATTTCATTTGAAACTTACATCCAATAATAGAATTAATTTTCCTATGTTGAATTATATATGAAATAAAGTCTCTGAGCTAAACTGTATGAGGTATAAACTGATTTAAATTTATCAAACACAGACATGGCTTTCATTTTCATTCACACCAAACGGTATCCACACCAGTAGCATAGGCATTAAGAGATTGCTTGGGTTGTTCATTTTCCCATTATCCCTATGAGGTAGCAGAGGTCAAGCACAGCACTGAGTCAAAAGGAGTCAGTCTAGCTGAGTTGTGCTTTGAGCAGTAGTATTTGGCTACAGTAGTCTCAAAATGTATTTATGCAGGTGGGTGACAAGTTTCACACTGGACTTTTTGTGGTTAATCTGAGTTTTGCTTGTTTTGACCCATAAGCAGGTGGTGTTTGGTGTTTGTTCCTTTTGAGGAAAGTTGATTAAACAAAAGCAAAAGTAACTTCACAATATAATAGTGTAATCTTTGAGCTGCAGCTTTTTAATTTTTTGGCCAAAATAATTCCAGACAGCCCTTCTCAATCAACTGTTTTGCTGAAATTATAGAGTGAAAATTGTCTTTTCCCTAATTCCAGTTTTGACACCCCATTTCTTAGGAAAGCACAGCAAATCAAACCAGGGATATTTCATGTTTCAACATCAAAATTTGTGCAGTTCTCACCATGGATCAAGACCATATCTAAACATAGGATAAGCAGTGAAAAAGCTGGTGGAACATTATGCCATGGATTTATGAAGAACTTGGACAATACATGGAAAACATAGATTTCTTGCAAAGGTGCACAAGAGTGTAAAATGCTCCAACCAGACAGGTATTTTTTGGGCAGAGGCTCAGTGCTTGCACAAGGGCTGCTGTTTCATGTTTTTGCAAGGTGCCCTGTCTCACCTGGGGGGCTGTGCTGGCTTTGGGATGCCCAGCTATAAGAAGCAGCTTATCTCAAAGTCTGTTTCAGCAGCCTGCTGACTCTGGCTAACAAAGCACAGCCTTGTAAAACTCTGTTAATAGCTGGAGGAGCCAGTAAGGCTCAGCCTTCAACAAATGGCAGTTTGTCATCCCAGGGATAACAGACGTGGAAGCCGTGCCAAATGTGTCCCTTGGTATCTGCTGTTTTGCCATCTGGGAAAGGCAGATGCAGTGCTTTTGAAAAGGGTCACAGGGGTGCAGACTGGCTGCTCTGCAGGCTCGCATACTCAGGTCTCTTTCAGACTGATTGTGAGGAAAGAAACTGGTACTTCCTCCAGAGCACCAACACTGCGAGTTTCCGCTCAGCACGGTGTTCTGCACATGCTGTACTGAGAGCTACGTCTGTTTGCAAAGCAAAGGGGAAAAAAAAACCCACCCTGAAAACCCCAAACTCTACATATTGCAAAAGCCTCTGCTAACATGCAGGGCTGGGATTTCATTCTCTGGCTGCATTGTTCAGAGGTGAGAATTGAGACAAGGCTTTAAAAAAAACCCCACTAATATCAGGAAGTGTTGGTTGTGTTTCACTTGTCAGCAAGAACATTTATTTATATCAGTGTTCTTCACTTATCAGTAACAGCAACGACATGACCTTATGGTAGAAGTTCAGGACATGCTATTGTTTAAGGTAAAAAAAATAAAACAGAGATGTCTTTCTTAATACTGATGCATTTTGTTACAGTTCTAATTTGTTTTACCTGACATTTTCTTACATTTCCTAAATGTCTTATATTTCAGGTAGGAAACCTACTTATTTTTGGCACTTACCTTGTAAATAAAAAAATAAAACCAAGGATTTTTTTCAGAACTAGAAGCAACAGGAACTGCCATTTAAATAGCTTCAGATATGTATCATGCAGACAGAAGTGTAATATTTACAACTGTTCTGTCATCTGAAATTTCAGAGGTACTTTACATACAACAGATTTTTCCTTAGGACTGGAATACATGAATTTTAGAAAACTGTTTTCCTGATCAAATGTAACTTCACCAGAGTGCTTGTTTTTTTTTAAAGGATCTGTAATCATCACATATCCTTTATTTTCAATACAATCAGTTTTTAGGACCCAATTACTTGCATTTAGGACCCAATTCTCTCAACTGCCCACATCTTTTAGTGGAAAGAAATAAGCAGTAGGTGCTAGTAGGTGTGTAAACTTGTGTAAATACCACTTTAAAATCTTAAGCTGTGTAGTTAAAAAATGCTGGTGTGTAGCAAATAGATTTCCAAGGTTTTTTTTTTTTAATAAATTCAGAACCCAAGCTGGTTTATAATGCTGTAGGGCAATTCAGTTTAGGAAAATCAGAGTTCAGATCAAAATTAGACATAATCTGTGTAATTTGCCCAACATAGGCTAAGCATGCAGTTTTGTTCACATGTCATTAAAAAAGTGGCAGGGATTTTCCAAAGAACGAAGAAGAGTTAGTGGGCAACCACATCCTGCCAGGGTGATGTCCGCAGGATGTGGGCTGTGTCATGCTCTTTGAAAGCTCCAGCAACGCCCTTTGGCTCAGTTATAAATTGGTGCTGCTTTCACCTTACCATGAGGCCTTTTCTGGGAGTTACCTGATGGAAATATGAATCAGATAGCTCTCTCCCGCTTATTTTGAGCTATTCTGTTCTTGTAGAAGAATGTTCCTATCTTCCTGAGAAGAACCTCTTGCTAAAAGAAAGGCTTACATATCAGAGAGACATCAAAATATGATGGTTGGTTGGCCTCCACTGCTTGTGCAATGTCTCTAGACTGCCAAGTGTAATTTAGAGTATCCTGAGGCATCTGTAATTTATGCTGACCAGTATGAAATTGTTCTTCTCTGCTCAGTCCTATAGAAAATTCAGCCTAGTTGGAGGGAAAGTTGTTTCTCAGCAAGCTCATACAAAGGTTTCTGAAGCACTGAATCATGAAAGGAGACATATTATTGCTCTGTACAACTACCTGAAAGGAGATTGTAGCAATGTGGGTGCTGGTATCTTCACACAGAAGAGATAGGACAAGAGGAAATGGCCTCAAGTTGCACCAGGAAAAGTTTAGACTAGATATTAGGAAAAAATTCTTTTACTGAAACAATGGTGAAGCACTGTCAGAGGCTGCCCAGGACAGTGGGGGAGTCACCATCCCTGGAGATGTTAAATAAAAGGGTGGCTATGGCACTTTGGGACATGGTTTACTAGGCATGGTGGTGTTGGGCTGTTGGTTGGACTTGATGATCTTAGAGGTCTTTTCCAAACTTAATGATTCCATATCATGTCTTCCTGAGTCATAAAACTACTGTGCTTGCCTTCCAGGATTTGATTTATCCAAGTCTTGTCACTTCTTTATTTAAAACATGCCATAAGCCTGAGGTTATTAGGAATGATGAGCTGTTAGTAATGCAGAGTGCATCTGACCATTGATTCTCTGTTTTAGTGCAGCTGCCATGGCCTTTTGAGCCTTTATTTTTATCAAGGCATGCATGGACTTGTGTAGTGATGGTGGAAGCCAGATATTTTTATCAATCATGTTTTTACACTTCTTGGTAGGGGATGCATAGCATTTAGAAAGACAATGTTATTATCATAAACATTATTATCATTAGCATGATTATGTAATCATTGTATATTTTTTAAATAATAGAAGCACTAGTTTTCTTTTAATACAAGTCATTATGCAGCTGCAGTACATTAGTTTATTGTGACCTTTTTTTTCTGTCATGGTTGAAATTTGCTACTTCAGACAAAGATGGTCAAACACCGCTTTCAGTTTCTGAAACTGCACAGACATAAACATTCCCTTTTGCAGGCTGGGAAATTATGACATCCAAATTTGCAAAAAGATCGGTTTATGTTAGGCCTTCATCTATGCATTGTCTTATTTTAACTACTGAAATATTACTGTCACAGAATGAACATAGTATAATGAATCAGTATTTCAATATACTTTATTAGCTAGTTTTAATTTACATATGAAGACTAATGAAACTATCAGGAGATACATTCCCCTGATCATCATTTGAGATCTCTGTAGAAGTTTGATCTTATCACTCTAAGTGAAGATAAAGGTAAAAAAAATACGGGTATATCAGTTTTCAGGAGCAACCTGAAATGTTCTAAAGGAGCCTGCTTCTCTCCAGCTGAGGCATCACCCAGAATTAATAATCTTACTAGGCCTCCCAGAATTGAGGAGGCTGCAATGTCTCTCTTCTGGGTCTCTTTTTGAATTATAAAATGATGCCTCAAATTCCAAATATTCATGCCAAATAAAAGAGCTCTGATGGTTGATACCTAGCCCAAAGATTAATTGGCACAGACTGGTTCTCATTCACATCTGTTTGAACTTTCCTCCGCAACCAAAACTCTACAGCAACTGGTCTTGTATCTTGTTCTCTGCAAAGAGCCTTTGTGACATTAAAATTTATTGCTTTCTGTGTTTCTTTTTTTTTTTTTTCAATTCAGAGTGTTTGAAATATTGTGAGAGCTGGACTGACAGCAACTAGGGGAGTAGCTTTATAACATTATGCGTATGTGGGTTTTCCCTCACAGGTGTTACATAGGCTTTTTTGAGAGCCTATATTGAGTCTGGCTAGGATGCAGCTTATTTTCTCCACAATAGCTTTCCTACTGTGCTGTATATTGTTATCTGGAAAGGTATTAATAGCACACCAGTGTTTTGGCTACTGCTGAATAGTTCTTGCACATCGTCAAGACTGTTTCTCTAACCTCCACCCTCACCGGTAGGTGAGGCAAGATCTTGGGATGGGAGATATCCAGGGTGACTAACCCAAGCTGACCAAAGGGAAGGAGAAGGAAGAGGGTCATTTATCTTCTGGAGCAAATGCAAAGTTGCCCTGCTTCCTTGGAAGTAGCTATACGTTGCCTGCTGATGGGAAACAGAGAATAAATATTTTGGTTTTCTTTGCTTCTACACATCATATTTGCTTTTGTTTTATGAAACTGCCCTTGCCTTGACCTAGAAGTCTTTCCTTCTCATTTTCTTGCCTCACCTCCCTACCCGAGTTCTGCTGAGGAGGGGAATGATAAAGCAACTTGGTGGACACATGGTCAGCCCAACACAGATCCCTAAGGTCTGGAGTAGTGTTGCAGCAGTGTTGACAGACTGTGGTGAATGGAAGGAGTAAAATCTGATGCAGTTCCATCAGTGATGATATTTTTTTGACTCAGTGTGCCTCTGCCTGGACATTGGTTTTGGTAAATATTATTTTGGGTATTGGGTAAACACTGCCTTATTAGGTTGGAGCTACAGGTGTGGGTTTTGTCCTTGAGTATTGGAAGGATTACTTTTCTTATTATGAGGTTTGGGTTGTGCAATATTTTAGTTGATTGTGAATATAAATGGGTTTGCTTATCATCTGAGGCAGTGGCAAGCCACATCCTAGTAAAACACCAAATAGGATGTAAGTAAAATATACACTAGGCATGTTCTCTGGATTTATGCAGGCATCCCATGCATGTAAAGAGTTTGTAGTTATTGAAGGGAAAGGAAGTGTAAATGGAAAAAGGAAGAGGAGAAAGGCAGAGGAATAAAAAAAAGAAAGGCAAGGTCAGCCAAGGCCAGGAAAGAAAATGAAGAAATGATCTACAGAGGGGAAAAAAAGGAAGCTCAGCTTATCTTCTCTGTGTCTTGTTTGGGCCTGACTCTGTGGATTGCTTTGGAAATGTTTAACAAGTGTTCACCCAAAATGAAAGCTTTAACCACCTTAGAACTGAACCTGGGGGGTTTCACTGGAAAGAATGGTTCAAACACAGAAATAATTGCTGCCTAACATCTTTCATTTTAAGGCATGTGCTTTAGATATTTTTGCTTTTTTTTTCCCCCAAGGATTAATTTCTGGGCTTTAAATTACCTCACTGCTTTGTGCCTGGATCTTTTAAGGCACCTATCCCTGATTCTTGTGGATCTACTAAGTACAGTTAATCCATTCTGTGGCTACTGTGGTAGCCATCAGCCAGTCTTGGCATAGTTTAAACCCTTTGGCTTGTGTTTTCCAGCAAGAAATATGTATTACAACATGAAGAAAGCGTTCTGGTTTTGCTTTTTGCCTGCTCGTAGAATGCCAGTTCCTTTGCCTACTGGTAGTTTGCCAATACATGTTCCTTCTCTTTAGGAAAAGAAACCAAACCAAACCAAACAAATCACAACAATTTTTTTTTTAGTCTGTTCAGAATGGAACACATTTGTAAGACCTCTGGTAGCCTTCACAACTCTGCTGTGAACTTTATTTAATTCATGTTTTTGAAATGTGCTGAAACCAGATATAACTTGTTACTGAAGTTTTTGCGATGATGACTATAGCAAAACAATTCCTTCATAGATACTAGAGCATATACTGCTGTTCATACAAACAAGTATGACATTTACCACTTTGGAACAGCATAAAGTTTTGACCCATGTTCTGCTTAATGCAATCCACAGTAGCATCTAGATTTCTTTTTGTTTTTAGAATTAAAAATGAGCCAGTGAATGTTGTAAATGTGTGGTTTTACATTTGCTTTCCTTGTATTACATCCTGCTGTGCAATTCAAAGAGTATCAAAAGTTTCCAAGTGCATTTATAAACTAAATCTGTAACCTTATAAGAGAATGAAATCAAGTTTATCTGATGTAGTCAGTTGTCCAGAAAAGCATCTTGATTTTTGTGTTTTAATTCTTTGTCAGCTGAATGTTTTAACATGCCTTAGACTTGTTTGGCATCTGAGTTTTGCAGAGTAGATTCAGAAAAGGTCTTAGGAAGAAATGGTTTCCTGTGAGGATGGTGAGGCACTGGCCCAGCTTTCCCAGCACTGTCGTAGCTGCCTCATTCTTGGAGATGATCAAGGTCAGGTTGGGTGGGGCTTGGAGCAGCATGATCCAGTGAGAGATGTCCCTGCTTATGGCAGAGGCTGGAGTTGGGTGAGCTTTAAGGACCCTTCCTACCCAAACCATTCTGTTAGTCTATGATTCTATGATGCTATGGTTCTATGATATCCAGTTATCTCAGATTTTCCTGTATATTCCAAGACATATTGAAAAAAAACCCCAAACAACTAAGTTCTCAGGCACATTCTTCATAATTCTTAGATGAAAATTGTCAAGAAATCATGACTTTAAAATGTCCTTCAAATATTGTTCAACATCTTCCTTTGATACTAATGGACTACAAAATATTATATTTGCTTCATACAAGCCTGGGAGAAAGGAGTTTCCATTCAAATTTGCCACAGCAGAAAGCTGGGGGAAAAAAGGACCGTGGGTGTCAGTTATAATTCATAATATTATTGTCATCTGAGTTCTGTTCTGAAAAAGTAGCATGGTGTTCAATGGGGACATGTGGAAAGAATTGTATCTTGCCAAGAATAATTAGTTATGCAAAAATAGGATTGGAATTACTGGTTATTTACCAGTTCCTCATTAAAAGATCTCATGCTTATTGTGGATGATACACTGAATATGGGTCAACAACTTTGTGCTGCAGCAGAAAAGGCAGACATGCTATTGGCATACATATAAAGCAACTTAGTCTTAAGGACACATAAAGTCCTTCTGCTGTAGTCACTTACTGAGATGAAATTCTATCAAAAGTCCTGTGCTCCATAATTTAAGAAATGAGTTAGCAAATGGTGCAATCAATGAGACTAGCAAGGGTCTTAAATATAAAATATGTTCATAAGGACTGCTTAGTTAAAAGAAGACTGGAGGGAAAAAATGTAGCAATTTACAAGTAGACAAGGAAATATTGCAGAAAACAAGGGAAAAATTTGTTTCTCACATCTGTGTTGGCTATGTAAAGATGTCACATGTGTACACCTTACCAAGAAAAAGTAAAGCTTAACACTGGGAAATGGTCCCTGGCAGTAAGTGCTGTGAAGCACTGAAACGTGTTTCTTGGAAAGGTTTTTTATCAGGCTAGACAGACACCAGGCACTGATGATGTAAGGTGTGTAGAGAAAAGCTTTTTTATGGAGAAAAAGGCTTTTTGGTCCTCAACCACAATACAATTTCCTTCAGTGAAAGGTTTACATGGACAGCAAGTCCTTTCTTTATCCGTGATACTATCACAGGCCAACGCTAGCTGCAGCATTAGGTAGTAAGGTGACATCTGTTACACATGTGTTTGTTTTTTTGGCTAGGTTGCAAACTTCCTATCTGTGCAGTAAAGCTCAAAACCCCTTCCAAATAAATTCTGCATCACCTTCCATTGCCCAAGGCAGTCAGAAAGCAGATCTGATTGGACTACTCTCTTCAATTCAGTCTTCTGTAAGTTCTAAAAGTTGTTAAATCTGCATTTTCAAGGTGCTGTGCAGTGTTAGTGCATCTAGAAGACTGCATGAAGTAGAATGATGACTATGGGTCTAAAGCTGTGTAACTTTGGCACTGTGAATTTTTGTATAATTTTGTACAAATCTCTAGAATCTTATTTACTCTAGAAGCAGAAATTTCTCTGGTACAAATGTGGCTTGATTTTCCTCTGGAACTAGTGACTGTCACCTCAAATGTAACCCATTTTAAGCTTGGCATACCCTCTCTGTATGGTTTCCTCCACATCAGTTCATAGAAACACAAATATTTTCTTGGAAAAAAACCCAAACACATAAAACAAAATTGTCAGTATGTTTCTTTCCCTGTCAAGGGAGTGGAAAACAAAACACAGCTCAAACTTTAATCTTGTTTCTTAATGCGTTTATGGAAAGTGACAGTGGAACTATAATCTGTTCATGTTGAGATTTTGTCAGGTTCAGGACTCTTTGACACTGCAAAAGCCAGCATGGTTATCTACTGTGAGGATATGACCCCTGTACATTTTGTCTCTAACAGTTGCTAAAACTGGCATTTTCCTGCATGCAGTTTTAAATTAAACGACCATTAATTTGAGCTTGCTTTAAAACACTGCCTTCAAGCTCAGCTGCTCTGCATTGATTCCCTGCATTGATTCTGCCATTGTGGTGGATGACTGTGTGTATAAAACACTAAGCAATCCTGAGTCGTGTGTGAAGTGTCCATGGACTGGTGGGCCTTTAGCTTGATGCTAAGGGTTATAAAATGCTACAACATCACGTGCATCACTCACTGCTCTGTGTTTGTACCTCACTGGCAAGTGGTGCAAAAGAATTTTCCACACAGTAGCAGTTGCTCAGCTGAAATCACAAATGAACATATAGAGGAGAACTCAACTTATTGGTGATTCTGAAATGCAGTGCAAGAGAACAGATCTTCTCAGAGGGTTATACTTAACAACTGTGCCTAAATTAAAAGCCCAGAGCTTCTTTTTATTATAAACCCATATTGTTTTCAGAAAAAAAGGTTTGGTTATCAAACTTTAAGCTGCCTAAAAAATCATAATTAGATAATAAATATCATCATGTAGGATGAGTTCATAAAAGAATACATTTTATTTTTTTCATTTGTTGCTTAGATACAGACCATATGCAATTTTCTGCAGATAATTTGTGAGATTACCAACTTTTTAGCAAGTAATTATTTGAAAAAGAGTTCTGTTGTCTGGTCTGCTCTGCACTTAGTGGAAGATAGTTAAGTGTGTCCTAAGAAGAAATATGAAGGCCAACTTACAGGCAATGTAGTCTTCTTTAACAGTAAAGTCAAGAACAGAGCAAGTTACTTTTTAAGGAATCTGAGAACATGTGAACATCTAGAAGTGTATGTAGAAGATAACTCAACTTACCTATTTTTATTGTTTAACATTGTCTTTTCTACTTTGTGAAGAATTAGCTCAGTAAGCATGAATAAGTGAAAAGGCTTTGCCTTTTGTTAGGTTATTTTAGGTTTGCAGTTTTCTTTCCTTAGATGGGGATGATGAAATACAAATATATGTGCAAATTCGGGTGTCTGACCTTTGCCTTTTACTTTCCTGATGTAATGTGCAGTATGGGCAAACTCACATGGTGCCACAGCTCCCTGTTCTCTGTGCCAGGCTGCCTGCCAATCAGCAGTGGATGGAGCAAGAGAAAAACTCAAGAGCTGTTGAACTACATGCAGGGTTAAATACTNTTATAATCATCCAGGTCAGTCTCTGGAGAGAAACTCACATGACAAGTAAAAGTCAGAAGTCTAGATACCTGCTGACAAAACTAAATTAGAGTGCTGTGTATTTGTAACACAAGAACACTTCTGATGTTTGGTCAAACTTAACTTTACATAGTTTTACAATTAATTTGAAGGAGATTGTCCTGAGAATTCAAGGTATGGCAATAAAGAAATGAAACATATCTTTAAGACATTGAGCTATTTAACATCTTATTTAAAGAGGAAGAAAATATGTCAGTCCTTTCATTGAAGGCCTGCCTGATTATTTAGACAGTCCTTATTTCCTTTGGAATGTTGCTTGATTATTTTTTATTTCCCCTTTTTTGATATTAATTACATAATTGTGCTAATGAATATTTCCAGTACACATCTTGTTGGTTGCTTTCTCCTTTTCCTCTGAAGGTATTAGAAAAACAAAAAAGGGCCTCGCATAGCTTAAGTAGTTGGAATACCTCTCAAGATTTTAGGAAGTGTTATGGTTTAAGATATTACAGAAGACTCTGCAAAGACAATTAAAGGGTTGGAGATACTTGTTTCACTCCCTTGTGAAGAAAGGAAGGCTAACAATCCCTTTGCATAGATTGAGGGGAGGTGGGGGAGCAGGGATGGTGGGGGAAGCAAAACCAACATAAAGACCTTTTTCTGGCTTATCAATAAGTGAGGTCATTTAAATAAATGAATTGATTTAAATGTATGTGATTTTATGAGACTACATGTTGTTGAAAGGGAAGATTATGTAGTCTGTTAATTTGTATGTCTTAATCTCTCTTTGTTAGTTGTATTCAAAGTAACAATTTAGACTGAATGAGTACCTGCAGTAGTTCTCGAGAATTATTTATTAAAGCTGCTTCTTATCATTTTAGTCCTGGCAAAAAAAATATGTAAATCAAATATGCTATCACTTCATATTGAAGGAAAAATCCAAATATATTTTCCCAGTTCTGAAATGATTAACAAGCCATCATATAGTGGAAGGAATTATACTTTGGAGAAGACATATTCTAAAGATAATTATTTCTAAAGATAATTTCTAGCATCTTTTGTAGAATTAAAATGGATACAGGCCTACACAGGGTCTCAGATAAAGTGTTTAATGTTCTTGTAAATTGGGGGAAAAAAACCTGTAAATCAGAAATATTTGAGGTGGAAGTAAAGTGATGTTTACGGGAAAAGTGACACGATGAGTAGAATAAGAGATTGGGAGTCTATCAAAGGGAGTCTTGGAGGCAATGAAAAGAAATTAGTTACTGTTGAGGCTGGCAGAGAAATTGCTGGTAATCAAAACAAAATCCAGAATCAGAGCAAAGTCAGTTGGTTAGAACAAAGTGGTCCAAACAGTACCAAAGATAGTTTCATAGAATCACAGAATTGTTTAGATTGGAAAAGACTTTTAAGATCACCAAGCCCAACCCTAAACCTTTACACTGCCAACTCCACCACTAAGCCATGTCCCTGAGCACCACATCTACATTGTTTGTAAATCCCTCCCATTCAGATAAGAATAGTCAAGAACGGAAAGAGTTTAGACAGCTTGGATTGAATGTTTAACAATTGTCTTTGTTATGCTAGAAGCTTGTAGTAAAGCTACTCAACACAGACAGAAAAAAAAACCCAGTACAAATTGTTAATAGAAAGTGTTAACAGGAAGGAACAGAAACTTTGTAATGGAGTGACAGACTCTGAAGAGGCTAACAGTGCTTGTTTTCTCTTGTCCTCATTGCATAAGGGATGTATTTTGACTGGTAGCTGTAATTTTTTTTTCATTTTATTTTTTTGCTATTACTCAGATTTAAAACAAACAAACAAAAAGCTTATAGTTTCTCACCCAACAAAGGAATACAAAAATGACTTCATTATGGACAATAGCTCTGTCTTTCATCAATTAAAGAGACTTACTTTACAAAGTCAAATGCCTGGGGTTTTTTTTAAAATAAAAGAGCTTGCTTGATGTCTGTACTGTCCTTTAAACAAGTAAGGTTTGTAATTATCTAGTTCATTCCAGTTGCCACTTTGATCCTTCTAGGCCTTTTTCTGTAGAATAGTTGTGTTCTAGGATGCTAACTTAGTTGATGTTTTGGGTCATTTTTCTTCTGTTCCCCAACATATGCTAGGAATATAAGAGACACAGTAGTTCCACAAGACAAATGTGTCATGGTAATTGAATAATAAATGTGTGCCCCTGGTGTCAAGTATAATAAATAATGGTCCCCATAATGATATCCCATAAGATTTCCAGCATAAAAGATGTCTTTCAACATATCTCATCACACTACTCTATGTGAGTAACACAGGAAACAGTGGCGGTTGTGGAGTTACATACGATTGCTTTCAAGTAAAAAATCCAGGTGAGCTTGGTAGGCTAATATGGCTTTGTGTCTATGTCTACATAGTTTTCCAGTGTCTTTTTAGAGCAAGTACAGAAGATTATTAGTAAAAGTTATCCAGCTCTGTTGGTTTTCATTTTTATGCAGCTCTCCAGGATGTCCAGATAGTTTTTTTAAAGATTTTACATGTTCTCTGACTTATTAAAATTTATAGAATTGGAAAAAAGTTACAAGTTTCAGAACATAAATATGATTTTACAGACATCTATAAATAGGCTAAGAATCTTGGCTTCATATATGAGTACGAGTCTTCATAATAAATATAATCATTAAAAGTAGCTAGGTTATTGTAATATGCCTTCCTATATTAACACTAATTGGGCCCACTTGACAATACACTTGGGGAAAAAATAATTTTCATATTTAAGAAATATTAAAAAGTAGAAGCATGAAATGGATCAGATGTCATGTCCAAGAAAGAACTGTGTTGCCAGCAGATGGAAGGAAGGCATCCTTCTGTGCTCAGGACTGGATTGCTAAGTCCAGTTCTGGGCTTCTCAGTATGAGAGAGACATGGATACACAGGACAAAGTCGAATTAAAGGGCACCAAGAGGAGTAAGGGACTGGAGCACCTCTCATGTGAGAAATGGTGAGAAAGTTGGGACTGTTGTCTGCAGAACAAAACGAGCAGGGGATATTTTTAATATATACAGATGCCTTTAGGGAGGGTGAAAAAGAAACAGAGCCAAGCTCTTTTCAGTGGTCACCAGTGACAGAGTCAGAGGCAATGGGCATAAACTGAAACACTGAAAACTGCATCTGAACATCAGGAAACTCTTTTTCACCGTGAGGGTGACTGAGCACTGTCACAGTTGTCAAGGGTGGTGGCAGAATCTCCCTCTTTGTTGATACTTGATACACAGCCTTGGGCAACAGGCTCTGAATGACCCTGCTTGACCAGAGGTGTTGGACATGATGACCTCCAATGGTCCCTTCCAAGTGCAACCACCCTATGATTCTGTGAAACAAACACCACTAGTTGTAATAGAGTTCCTACCCACCCTCTTGCTTACTTACTTGCTCAGTGATATTATCAGTTGGCATGTCTGCTGGTGTCTGACTGCATCCATGCCTTCTGAAAAGACTTGCAGATGTCTTTCTACATTCTGCTGGAAAGTATTTGGGGATTCACTGAGCATGCCCAACTGATGTTTTGGAAAAGCTGACAGAATGCAATCTCAGAGCACTGCAGGAGCAAACCCATAGGTATTATAGGTATAACAGTGAAACATGTTCCCAGGCTTTTCTTGGCTGTTCATTGTACTAGCATTGACTCTAAACTTACTTAGCAGAGCTGACCTGACAGAGTGAAGGGCTGGGTAAGTTACACCCTCCTAACAGGGATAGCAGTGACCACATATTCTCTAGACATACTGACTCCCAAGCTGTCCCTTGGGTTGCTCTGTTGTGCGTCATCTTTAGAGTAGGTCAGATGCAGTAAAGCACATACTGACCTCCAGGGAGTTCACAGAAACCCCTGGTCTCTCAAACAGTCGAGAGCTCTCTTTAACTCTCATCTCCAGATCCTTCAAGTTATCATCTTGTATACGTAATTTGACTCCTTTTCAGTAATAACTCATGTTCCTGTCACATCTTTATAAATAATTATATCTTTAATAAATGGAAAGGGTAAGGAGAGACAGGACAATTAAAACATTGGGAGGGAGTGCAAATTTGGCTTCAGTGTGCAAATGACATATAATTTCCAGCAACTTGAGGAGGAATAGTTATCTTGCCTTTAAGACTTGTTCATTTATTTTAAAAATATATTTCTCAGATTTTAATTTCTGGTTTCAGGAGCTAAGTATAGAAAACTGCATAATGCCCTTTTAGACTTTGGTGACTAAGAGTGATCACATTAAATGAATATAGCATGCATGGAGTTTGTTAAAACACAGTTCCTTCCATTGCAAAAGTTTAAATCCCTCCAACATTGATTAGGCTAAAATATAATATGCATACTTTCAAGGTCTAAATGTTATATTCCCTAATATGTGATAAGGAAATAAGAACCAATAGGTTTTCATCCTATAAAGGTCAGTCTGGGAATAGAATTAAAGAATTTGTGGTTTATAAGTTGAATCCTTCTTCAAAGATGTTTGGCTTTGAAATGTCACTGTTGACCATTCAAAGCATCTCTAATGTTTTTTAACATTTTTTTTTTCCATTTTTTTCCATCAGGTGCTTCATTCCAAATGCCTATGCTGCTCTCTTCACTGCTGCTCTGGTGCCATTAATGTGCTTGGTAGTGGTTTTTGTGGTGTTCATCCACGCCTACCAGGTGACCCCACAGTGGAAAGCGTACGATGACATTTTTAGAGGAAGAACAAATGCTGCAGGTATGATTTGAAGGCTATACCTACACAAACAAGTTGGACTTTCAGAACAGTATTGACTGTTCTCACCACCTCAGAAAACCCCACTAGAAACCACAGTTCAGTAGATAACCACATGCTTGTTTAAGATTAAGCAAGCTAGTGGTCCCTTTGAACTCTGGTAGGTACTTTAATGATGAAAGTTGTGCAGATGCTTGGCTGTCTTGTGAAGATAAAATTGTGCTGAACCCAAAACAAGGAATTAGATCAATAATTACGTCACAGAATCATAGAATGACTAGGTTGGAGAAGACCCGCTGAATTATGAAGTCCAACCATTCCTATCAATCACTAAACTATGCCCCTCAGCACCTCATCCACCCATCTTTTAACCCCCTCCAGGGAAGGTGAATCAACCACCTCCCTGGGCAGCCTGTTCCAGTGCCAGATCACCCTTTCTGTGATTTTTTTTCATGATGTCAAGACTGAACTTTCCCTGGCAGAGCTTGAGGCCATTCCCTCTTGTCCTGTCCGCTGTCACTTGGGAGAAGAGACCAGCTTCCTCCTCTCTGCAGCCTCCCTTCAGGTAGCTGAGAGAGCAATATGGTTCTCTTCTCCAGGCTAAACA
>WAAB01022558.1:0-21116 GCA_013389865.1 Piaya cayana
GATTCTATGATTCTAATATGAGGAAATCATCCTCAAGTAGCACTAATGAAGGGAAAAGAGGAAGCTTACTGACTTATCTAGGCATTTAAGGTAGTTGTATAGTACTATGTGTGTATTAGACAAACTCCAGTATAGCAATCAAAAAATTTAGATAAGGTTTTGAACCAACAGCACAGCTTAATGAGTGCACTAGGGAAAGTTTATGCAGAGATAAAATTGTATATGCTTTCAAAAGACACTGTAAAGATGATTTTCAGGGCTAGAGTTTTTGAAGACATGGTATTTGTACAATGATAGATCAGAGGGAAAAAAAAAAAGATTTTAAGGACGACCATATCCTGGTATTTTGGGAAAGGTTTTACTTATGAATTTTGCCAGTAAAATTAATATTGTGATGTGCAGAACTATGACCTGGAATCTGAAGTTCAAAAGAGCATTTGAACGCTTTTGCCTGCAACTGGTATTCAAGACCTGAATGTTTCCATTTAAGCACACTGCTAAAGTGGAAAATGAGAAATAAGACTATGTTTCTTAAATTCTGCATTTCTAAAATTTCTTAATTCCCCTCCCCACCCATTAAATAAAAATTAAAAAAACTCAAACAAACTGTACTTAATTACAGAAGTATCTTTGCAAGTCCTTAAACAGAAACCTTGTTCTCTAACTGGAAATGTTCTTCTCTACATGAAAATATTTTACACCAATGATCGCTTGTATGGCTTTTAAAGAGAAGTTTCTATATTACAGCAATTTATCACTGAGTTGATTCCAATTCCGTTTCATTCAACTAGAATACTGTACATAGTACTATTGATTCTCAGCTGGCACATAGTAGCATTGTCCAAAACCTCAGATTTGTTGCCTGGTGTGCAATAAGCCAATAACTGTGTCACTGAGAGAGAGATGCTGTTTTATTCAAGTTTGCAGAGATCCCGAGTAGTTGGAGGTTTTCCTCAAATCACGCACTCCTGAAAGGGTTGCTTGCTTTCACTTATATGCAAATTTACACAAAGATGTATATTATTTATCATGCATGTTATCACATATTTACATGTTATTATAATAAACGCCAAGTCATTCCTTGCACCTTCTGTGTATGCTCCAAGGGAGTTTTTAGGGGTGCTTGGTGGTCAACACCCCAAAACTGCATGCTAAATTTGCCTATTGGTCAGCTCCTTTCCATCTCCTCCCATTCTCTTCTCATTATCCTCCCAGTTATTGGCTCAGTATGTCCAACCTGCTGGCTTGAAACTTTTTAATTTACTTGAGTTCCCAGTTCCATTCAAAAGTCATGCTAATAAATTGCACTATTGTTTCCAACAGCCTAGTCTCTCTTATCTATAGAAAACAGAACCATAAAACTGAAAAACTTTATATAAAAGTACATGTTCCCATATCACAAAAATTACAAAAGATAATAATTAACTGTCTCCTGCCTGTATGATTATCCTAAGATATTTTTAAGGTACTTAAAATATTGTGGGCTTCTACTAACAGTAGTAAAAAGAAGTATTACAGAGTTTAATGTGGACAATGAGGGAATTAAAGAGAAGAGAGAAAACAGAGAAGGAAAAAACCAAATTAATTAAATTTATATTTATGGTTCTTACTAAATTGTAAGGAAGACAAGAAAGCCAAAAAGATAATTAAGATATAATGTTATAAAATCAATACATATTTTTTTAATTAGTGAACATTGACTAAAGAAAGAACAAATGTCAAACTATAAGAAACAAGAAATCATCTTAGGAGAACTTTAATGCTAAAACCTTTTAAGTAAGAGCATGAGCTCACAGGACATTTTAAGATTATCTAACTGTTCATATAGCCACAAAAATCCTAATCCTAATCCTATTCTGAGGATCAGCTCCTCCTTGGCATCAGGTGTATCAGGGCAGGTTCTAGCAGCTAGGGTCTGCACATCCTGTACTTTACAAAGTATTTCTAACAGTGACTCATAAAGATCAAAGAGGCAATTTTGTTTGGAAATGAAGTCAGTACCCAAATGTTAATGTGCTTGTGTATATCAGGACCAAACTTGAGCACTGAATTTTTTACTTGTACAAAGACATTTGACTACAAACTACTAGCATTAAGCAGCCCTAAATGTTGATTGCATGGCTCAGATTAAGTGACTGTTTATAGTTTTGCTGATATCCAATAATATCTTTTGGTAACTACATTCAAGTGTATTTCTGTTTGGTTGCATTCAGAATGTTTTTAATTGTCTTCAGTATGTTTTATTTTAAGATTGGAAAGCAAATGTCTGTGAGGTTGGTTTATGCACTGAAATTTGATAGTAACTTATTCTTTCATACTTTGCCTCAAGTGCAATACACTTAATTCGTTCCTAACCACTGGGTTGCAATCATAGTTTATGGCTTAGCTAGCAGTCTTAAAAGGTTTGATCCAACTTAATTTGCATCAGAACACATCATTACGTGAGTGAGTGAATACCATGAGCAGAATACGAATACTCCTTCCACGTTTACCATTTGTTACTGCTAGAGTAAAATACAAGAATGTCCTTTCACTATATGGTTCACTCAGTCATTGTTGATAGAAGATCTGTCATAGATCCCTGTGCTTTCTTGCTTTTTTGAGTCCAAAAATCTTTAAAGTTGGTGTAGGAAGGCAGTGAAAGGAGTTTTGATGTCCTAATGTTCCATAACTTCAAGTTATTTCCTAACTTTGTTTTATATGATAATAAAAGAAAATTGTTTCTTTGGTGTGAATTTTCCACACATAGAATAGATGACAACAGACATGAACAGATAAATCCGTAAACTAACTGAATATATTTATAGTTTCATAAGTACTGCAAATTACACAGCCATTTAACTTTCATTGCTGATATTCATATGCTTCCTTCTCTTTGATATACTGATATATTCTATTTTAGGACCCACTAAAACAAACTTTTTCATTTTTAAAATAGTAGCAAGAGTGCAATAAGTCTTCAAAGTAGCTTAGAAATCAGTGTTTTGCTTGTTAAAAATCTTATTTCTGTTTAGAAAAGCACTCAGGAGCGTACTAAGCCTCATTAGAATCTATATTTGGTTGTGTTAGATAATCAAAGTGTACATTTCACATTACAGTCAATGAGATTTCAGCCTATGCTGAAATGCTTTCCAAAATCAAGGACTCAATAGATCTGTCTTTGACATATACACTAAAGGACAGGAGATTAAAATAACGGATATTATTAGTGACACACTTTTAACTCTTCCTGAGGAAATTTCAGCTGTGGTTTTGGAGAATAAGATTGCAGTCATCATAGTTAATCACATTTAATTGGTTTGCATAAGTGAGAATGTACCCTTCTATTACATCCATTCGATAAGTTCTTCTAGAAGACTGAGTTGTCTTGTATTTCTTCTAAATGTGTCTGTCATCAATTGCAACAAGTAGATCTCTTAGCTAATCAGCAGGACAGTTCTACGCAGAAAGGCAGCAGCTGAGCCTCTCAACACTGCCCAGGCAAACAGAAAGATAGAAGATAACTCTGACCATACCAGCTTTGAGGTCCCTTTTCCTTCTAGATCGCTGCTTTATTTTTCTTTAACCCAGTGTGTCATAGCATATGAATAATAATAATCTTTAATTTACACTGCAGGGGAATATGATAGGGCTATGGTTGGGGGTATTGTCAGTATGATGGTTCCTTTGCTGGTCATTCTGTTCCAGGATTCTGTCAGCTCCATCAATATAATTAAAGATATCAAGATCCTCTTGTTGTAATGCTGAATTACACTTCTGAGAGCTTCTAGCTGCTTAAACCTCATGCATCAATAATACTCCTCTAAGTCAAATAGGAAAAGCTATAAACGTATTAACTTAAACTCTTAATTGACTTACAACAGGCCTTGATTCTGACTGCTCTCCACAATGAACTACTCTCTTTAGCTCCACAAGCAGTATTGGTCACAGTATCGGCCAAGGAGGCTAATAGCATCATGGCTTGTATCAGAAATGGTGTGGCCAGCAGGACTAGGAAAGCAATCATGCCCCCGTACTCAACACTGGCGAGACTGTGCATGAAATATATAGTGTTCAGTTTTGAGCCCTTCGCTACAAGAAAGACATTGAGGTACTGGAGGATGTGCAAAGAAGGGCAATGAAGCTGTTGAAGTATATACAGCACAAGGGAACTGGGGTTTTTTAGTCCAGAGAAAAAGGCCCTGAGGAGATCACTTTATCACTCTCTAAAACTACCTGAAAGGAGTTTATAGTGAGATGGGTGTTGATCTCTTCTCCCAGGTAACAAGTAACAAAACAAGAGGAAAAGTCCTCAAGCTGTGCCAGAGGAGGTTGAGATTGGATATTAGGAAATATTACATCACCAAAAGGGTTGTTGAGAATTGGAGCAGGCTTTCCAGAGAAGTGGTTGAGTCACCACACCTGGAGGCATTTAAAAGACATATAGAGGTGGCACTTAGAGACATGGTTTAGTGGTAGACTTCATAGTGTTAGGTTTATGTTTGGACTTGATGGTCTTAGTGGTCTTCTTTAACTTAAACACTTCTGTGATTTTGAGAATACACCTTAAAACTCAAAGACTTTATCTTTTCCATTTAGTTAAAACTAACAGAAAAAATTCCATTAGAAATTATCTGGATGCAAATGTGGACAGATTTTGTCTCTGTATATTTTACCTACGATAGAAATGAATGTAGCAGATGTTTTACATTGAAATAAAACAAAGCATATCTATTTATTACATTAACTGTGAGTGCTATTGTCCAATAAGTCTTTGTCAAAGCATTCCTAGAATATGTGATATTTATTTTTCAGATTTTCATAAAGGATATAATAACCATTAGTAGATCAGAGTTATATTAAAGATCTGTAATTTTTAAAATCTAGTCTTCTCCCTAAATCTCTCCTATATATTAAAATATGTACTTTTTTCCAATTAAATTAGCGGGGGCGGTATCACTACAGATGAACACTCAGTACTCTACATAATTTTTGAAAGCAACATTAATAAACTAGGAAATACTTATCTTTTCCCTTCATATATTGTAGAATATTTCAACACTTCCTTAGGTTAAATAGTAAGGTAAGAGCTTTAACACTTTGCATAACAGCTGTAACAATTACTTGATTATTCTATTTAAATGTTTAGATAGAAGCATACTAACTGCCTCATTTAATCCCTTCGATCTTATTTTTTGCCTTTTACAACTAATAATCTTTGTGCCAAAATAGTGTTGTTCAGGGAATTAACTGAAAGCAGGAAGTATCTGAAAAGAGGTTCTAAAACCATCTATGATGATTTTAAACTTAAGACAGTAGTGGCAATATTTACTAAACTATCAGCCAAGAACTCTGTGCTGTAGAAACCATTCATAGCACTGAGCATTGACATAGTTAGCTTTGGCTTCGAAAGGGGCCGCATTTTCCGTCTGACACTTTTTATCGTAATATTAAATAATTCTTCCTGGTAACACTTATAGCTTCTTCTGAGCTATGCAATCAATTTGAATTTGAGTTGGCATGAAGGCAGCATGTCCTGCCAGGCATTTCCTGATGGGGATATCCTTTGTCTAGTATGGAGGAATCCTGACCACACACAGAGTTGAAAGAGATTTTTTCTTCCTCTGTCGCCAGGGTGTCAGAAACAGGAACACTCTCAATGCAGAGAAAGATAATGGCTGGTATAAGATGGAAATCTTGCAGTGTAACTAATAGATAAACTAGATTTAATTTCTCTCAAGCTAAACTAGCAGAGAAATGAGCCTACTTAGCATAGTAGTGTTGCTGGAAAATCAAGGATAGCATCCTGACAACTGTCTTGCTGATAAACTAAATGCTGAAGTTGTCCTTCTCCAAGCAAACTAGTACTGATATGAAAATTACTATTCCCTGCTATGCTGAAAAGACAAAGAATATGCACTCCAAATAAATCTACAAGAAAGAAGCCTTGTATTTTCAGTGGTCCGGGGAAAAGTAACTAATGAGGTAGAATGACCCTTGCCAACAGCTAGATCCTCATCCAACCACTCTCTCACTTCCTCTTGTTAACAGCACAGGGGGAGAAAACAAAAAGGAAAAGCTTGTGGGTTCATATAAAGACAGAGAGATCACCAGCTACTGTTACTGTTACTGTGATGGGCAAAAAAAACTTGGGAAACTGGAAGTAATTTATTACATGCTCTTAATTAAATATGTAAATGATATATTTTAAGGGAATAATTTTAAAATACAATTGGATGGTGAGAAACAAAACAAACAAATAAAAAATCCCTTAAAATACTTTCCCCTTATTCATCCCCCCTTCTGCCTAGGCTCAGCATCCATTCCTGACTCCTCTCTACTAAATGATGCAGGGGGATGGAGAACGGGGGTCTGCAGTCAGCCCATGGCAGCTCCTCTCTGCTGTTCCCTCCTCCTCACACTTTTCTGTGCTCCAGTATTCCCTGGGGTTGCAGGGAACCCCTTGCCCTGTAGGGTCTCTCCTGCACTGGGGCCGCTGAAACCACCAGTATCTGGCTGTGCCTGGATGAGGCAGCCCCAGCAGCCTCCTACCTGGACTCCAGTACAACATTAACTTTGGATTGAAAAGGTTTTTTTAAAGAAGGGGAAAGTATAAAATTTCTAATCACTGGTACCTTCTAAAAAAAAATATTTCTCATGAACAAATCAGTTTTCCTCCAGATAGACTGCAGCTGCAAAAGAAAAAGAAAAAGAAAAAGAAAAAGAAAAAGAAAAAGAAAAAGAAAAAGAAAAAACCACCAACAAATGGAACATGCAAAACCCATTGGAAACTGAAAAGTGAGGGATTTTTATGCATGTCTTAAGTTAAGTTCATGGAGTGCAGAACCCATGATATAATGAATGTCTGAGGGCACCTGCACCTGTCTGCCAAATCTTTTAAATCCTAGGCAGAAGTTTCTATATAGTACAGAATAGAGAGATATTAACTACCAAGTAAGAAATTCGTAAAATTTTGTTTAACTCATGTTGTTGGCTATGATTTGGAAGTCAGCCTTTAACATATTTAGAAACGAAGGTGTAACCTACGTATGTTAAAGGAAAGTAGTTTGGATTCAAATCTCATTTTTTACCATTTTGTATGCTCTTCTTGAGGTTATCCATGCCTATTTCATAAGGACTTCCTCACAGCAATTTCTGCAAGGTTATCTTCTAAAATAAAAGACTGGTATCACCCCTTGCAATACTTATCTGAAAAACACATTCTTATTAATGCCCGTGTTTAATTAAAACAAAAACAATTGTGTCAACAGTTGTTTCTATATATGATCTGAAAGACTTAAAACATTTGATGGTGCTGCCTCAAGCTATGACCTCTCTCTGCCATCTGTTTCACCTTTCTTCCTCAGGTTATCATTGCTTTAAGGAAGGCTTTAGATTATGCTGGAAAAGCAATTTACTAAGTGCAAATGAATCAGACAGTTTGGTATCATCAGGAAACTTCATTATAGTGCATTCAATTCCTTCTTACAGATCATTGATAAATATGTTGAATAGGACTGGCCTTATAATTGAACTCTGCCGAACACCGCTGGTGACTGGCCACCAGCCAAATGTAACGCCATTCACTACAACCCTTTGAGCTCTGCCCTTCAGCCAGTTCTTCACCCAGCTCACTGTAAAAGCTCTCATCCTGCAGGCAGACAACATGTCAAAAAGGATACTGTGAGGGACAGTATCACAAGCCTTACTAAAATCTGGAAAAATACATCTATTGCCTTCCCTTCATCCACTGGGCACATGACCTTATCATGGAAGGATATGAAATTAGTTAAACAGGACTTTCCTTTTGTAAAACCATGTTGATTGTTCCTGGTGACTGCACTCTTCTTTAACTACCTTTCAGTAGTACCCAATGTATTCATAACCTTCTGCATAGTTTTTCTGGGAGCTGTGGTTAGATGAAAAGGTCTGTAGTTCCCTGGGTCTTCTTCTCACACCCTTTTTGTCAATAAGAATGACATTGTCTGACTTCCAGTCAGCAGGGAGCTTCCCAGACTCTCAAGACCCTTGGTAGATAATTGAGAAGGGGTCCTGCCATAACATCCGCTAGCTCCCTTGGGACTCTGGAATGAATCTCATCAGGCTGAATGGAATGTTCAGCTGATACAGCTGGTCCCTTAAAACTTCACTGTCCACAAATGGAAAGTCACTATTTCCATTTGTGGTCCTCTGACTCACGGGACAAGGCAGCCCATGGTGTATCAGTATGACTAGAGATTGAGGCAAAAAAAAAAAAATATTGAATGCCTCCACTTTTTCTTCATCCCTGTTATTCAAAGGACCATCTAGACCAAGTATAAGTCAAATGTTTTCTCTAGACCTCCTCTTGTCCTTAACATATATTCTTGTTATCTGAAACAATGGCCAGTTTCAACTCTAATGGAACTTTGGCCTTGTGTGTCTACTCCCTGTATAAACAAACCACATTCTAAATTCACATATGATGTTCAGAAATAGCTAGTCCAGGAGGATATCTTTCCTAGTTGACGCACTGAGTACCTGTGATAAGACATTATCTCCTACAAAATTCAGGAATTTCCAAGACCTACACATCTCAGCAGTATGATATTACCAGCTGATGTTTTGGAAGTTGAAATCTCCCATATGCACAAGAGTTACTGATCTAGAAACTTCTCTTAACTGCCTTTAGCATAACTTACCAGTGATTATATCCTGGCAAGGAAATCTTTACTGGATACTTGCTACATGTCCTTTGTTTGCCATCTCCTTTGTCTTCACCCAGAGGCTCTCAAACCACATCATCACTAACTGCAATGTCTGTACAGTTAAACCTCTCTCCTATGTGCAGTGTACTCCTCCACCTTTCCTGCCCTCTTGAACAGTCTGTAGCCTTCTATTCCAGCTCTCCGAGGAAGTCATTCTTCCAAGTCTTACTAATACTGGCAATATCATAACTTTGGAAGCTCACCAATGCTTCCAGTTTCTCCTGTTGGTTTGTCATACTGTGTGCAAATTCTTCTGAGCACCTCTGTTCTTCTAGGGGCAGTGTAAATGTTCAAAATAGCATTAACCCCCTCATGTGATGTATGCCTACCCTTGATTTACCCACTGCTGTCCTGTTAATATCCCCTTTCCCTAAAGATCCTATCTATTGTACTTCTGAAGGTATCATTTAGCTGAATGCTAAGTCTTCCTGTATGCCAAATCATGTTGTATTAGGAATATTAACCTTAATTAACCTTATCGTTGCAAGATAATGAAGTCTTATGTCATCAGAGGCAGAGTCACAAGAAGAAATGCCATAGTATGTATTTGTTTCATGTAATCCTGGTTGACACCACTTTCTCAGCAGTCATTCTGACTGGATAACTCTCTTTTCCTATTTCAAGTTGCAGATACACTCTAAAATGAAAATGTGAATGGATGTTTGTTTATCAAGAGACATTATCCATGACAAATAAAGCAACCACCCTGAATTAATTTTTAGTATCTGTAACAGATACTTTGTTCACTTTCCCTTCTATTTCTAGTCTTCACATGTAGGTAAGAACAAGGGAAAAAAAACAAACAACAAAAAAAAGCTGTGACAAGATGCTACCTGGTTGATTTTATTGTGCTGTTAAGGTTACAGTTATCTGAATCAACCTTTGCATTTCACTTAACATCCATCAGTGCCCGTCTTTTAGGAAAAATACAGTGAAAAACAAACAAACAAAATAAATAATGTGTCTGCTTGGACTACTCTAATTTAACCTGTCATAGTCAGGTTCTCATCCTCAACAAATTCATCTTTCAAAGCTGAAATTAATCACCTTAGTGATTCCTTTTCCTGAACTTACACATATAGATTCTGGCATCTGTCAAAGCATTGATCTAGATATAGAAAGTTAAACTAAGATGAGCTGTGGTACTAAAAGCAATGAACTCAAGAAGAATGCTCCTGCTGATTCCTGTTTTGGAGAGTAACGGAAAGCTTCAAAACGTATCGTATTCTACAAAGCTCTCAGGACAAATAACAGTGAAATACATATTAAAATTTGTGATGTCTCAGCTTCTTCAATACATACAGCAGTGAATAGAGTACATCAAGAATTTAATCTGAAGTTTAGTTAATCCTTCAGAACAGAATAAAATCCTCTTGAGTTTCTTTTGAGGGAAAATCAGAGCCAAATATTATACAGCTAATAAAGTTTTGCACCTTAAAGTGTCTGCCTAAGATAGAAAAGAAATACTTTTGATAATCATATGGACTTTTGGTTTTACTGCAAAATGAAATAATGCTCTTTCTTTCCTGTATTTCAGAGCTGAGGAGGTGTGGTCATCAAATATACGGTCATGACTTTAAAAATTAATCAATGATATAAAAGATGACATCTAAGCTGACTGCAAATGTGAAAGTGCCAATTTAAGCTTTGGTGGAAAAAACATCTGTGTGCACAGGTATAAGTTAACATAAAAGACTAGGATGAATGTTGTCTCAGAAATAAATAGAATTAAGATATGAAAAATTCAGTATTTACTAATATTAGAATATAAGATAACTTAAAAGATGCATACATAACATTCCTTTGATGTTTTTCAAAAGAAATGTAAATAGAATGTTTTAATCAGCACAATTTCTATATTTTCTTTCTTCAAAAAGCACAAATACAAACTGTTGGCCTAAAAATTATCACTGAACCGAATCTCTGTAGCTCACATATAGTGCAACCCACTTACTGTTTCAAGCACTGTTGAACTTTAATCACTGTCCACACAGAGAACTATGAAGAGTGAGTACATACTATACTACAAATAGAGAAACTGTTCTGAAACTTACTTTCCTCTTTTCTGGTATCCTTGCAGATCATCACTTCAATTTTTGAGGATAGCTAAAATGCAGCCTTTAAAGTAAAAAAGGATTTGGTTGAGTTGGAACAAGATCAAAATTCAGAAATATGTATCAGTTTCAATGTAATCAATTACGATAAGGATAATTATTTGAGATAAAATTTCCAAAGAAACTGGAACAAAAATTGGATAAGAATCAGTCCCATAAGTACATTTCAGAATATATATTTTTTGGATGCAGTTTAACAAAAGATTTGCCATTATGCTTCCTTTTTAATGCATGACTGGACATTCCCTATAGCCCTACAGTAGACACCTTCTCTCACCAGAGAGTAAGACAAAAAAATGATTGCCTTATATATAGCAACTTCTAAGGCCAAAAAACATACAGTAAACTAGGGTGAGAAAAAGTGCCAGATTCAAAAACTCAGTTTAGCTGAGGTCTCAATGCAACAAACCACCTAAGGGCACCTAACAAAGGTACCTCAGGATGAGTCAGCATCATTAAATTACTTTCAGGCAATTTTGTTAATGAAAAGTATTTCTAGAACAGTTTGTGTTGCATTAGTGTATGGATTCCTACAAGAAGGGTGTCTGTAGATCACTGCCAACATCTATACCTATTTTAAAAGCACTTTAAGAAGGTTCTAGTATTTACAAGTCTTTGAACAACCACACTTTTTAATGTTATAGTATGAACACGTAACTGCTGCAACCCCTAGCTATATGTAAACAAAGAGCTTCTGCAAAACATTTATGTTTATATAGTTTCATACACCTATACACCATCATTTGAAAAGGAAGTACAATATCAAAAACATTTTTTTCTGCAGGTGTATCCTAAGAACTAGAATTAGTCTTGTATTCCAAGAAGTATTGTAATAGTACAGCTTTGTGTACTATCTTTTTCAACAAATGATGCTCTGTGCACAGGTGTACATCCTGTACTTTCTTTGGTATATAACCACACACACAGACTTTGCAAGTGTCCAGCCATTGTTTCAAACATTAACATTAAAATCAGATTATTAGTCTAGTTCTGTAACATGCATGAAAGTGAATGTCAAAGCAAACAATAAATTGTAATTATCCAGCATTATTTCTTGCTTTGTACATCCCACTGATCACAAAGACTACTCTTAAAGAAAGGCAATCTCATTAATGCCACTTACAAGTGTGACTTAGCATGTTGCCCTTAATCAGACCAGATTCTTTAAAAGATTGGCATGCAGCAATATATAGCTCTCAAAATAGTGACTGTCTAATTAAAAAAAATAAAAAGGAAGGAGATGAAAGTGCTACATTATTTGTACATCAAAGTCTTTATCATCCTTTGAAAAGAGGCATACTTCTCGTAAACTTTTTTCTTGCAGGTCTATGTTTCTTATTTTTATTAAATAAATACATCTGAATCAGAATCTGTTTTGATAATAGTGTGCCTCACAGCCAGGATATTTCTCACTATTTTCCTCAAATTAATAAAGAAAACAAATAAATGTGAAACAAAATTAAGAAAAATGTGATGAAGAGGCAGCTTCATTGGAATTTCAAGAGGATAGAGTTTATATCTGCATCTGGTAGGTCAGATTTTTCATTCCACGAAGATTTAAAACAAGAAAAAATAAGTGGAATTTTGTTTAGTTGGAGTATGATTCCCCCACTTCCCACTCCTCCATGGAGCAAGTATTTGGGACTCCTTCCAAAATAAGATGTAATGGATGGAACAACTTTATACTGGGTCTGGTTCTTCAAATATAGAAGTTAAAAAGCTGAGTCTCTGGACCATTTTCTGAAGTTTAGTGTCTTATACACCTTCTGCCAAATATGGAGAACACAATTACCAACATTATAGTGCAAGGTGATGTCAGAAATTCACCTATTTTTTCCTAGAATTCCTAGAAAGACTGCTGTATTTTCTGGGTCAATGCAGCCCATTCTCATTGGGTAATGGTAATTCTACTTATTGGTAATTCTTCTATTATTAATTAATTTCAGATTCTTTGATATGTCTCCTTCATGAAAAAGTTCTGATATGACAATGTCCGTATCTTTAATTCTGTAAAGAATTAATTCACCTTTTTGACAAGGTCATTATCCTTTCCAGGAATTTTTTTTTTAATGTTTTCTGTCCATGGATCTTAGAGATCCTGGAAGGCTCCTTTTTTGTCATGCCTTTCGTTTTTTTGTCAGTAAGTTAGTAGTAGCTTTGATTTCCTAACTTAGATTTTAATCAAACTGTTTTTTAGCCTAACTATATTTACATTTTTATCTATCAGATCTCAGAATCCTTTTTTAGATGCTTCTCACTACTACAAGTTTTCCCTTTGGTTGTTAGCAATGCTCATCTCCTTTTACAATTTCTTAAGCATTTCATAATAGGTGGTGTGAACGGGAACTGTGTTATCAAGTATTGTTATTTTCAACAGTTTCTGCACTGCCTGCAAGCATATAATTCTCTGAAGCAGGTGTCCCCTTTAGCTTCCTTTTAACAAAATTTCTCATTTGTATCTAGATCTCTGTATTAAAATTTAGCAGTGAATTCTTTTGCCATAGGTCCCTGTAAGGACGGTGAATATAAGAACACTGTGGTTGCTTTTGCAGACAGTTCTTGCACAGTGAGATTTTGAACCAGATACTGCAATATACTGAGCTAAAAAAAGGGTTGCTTTTCTTCCTGTGGGATTTCAAGCCAACTATTCTATTAAACAATTACTGATGTCAGCTGTTGTGATTTGGCCTTTGTCCATAGAGTAATTGAGGTTATCTGTTCATTTCTTACTTTCTCTGACCTCTCTCAGGATACATCATTCTCACCTCTCTAGTTGTTTGGGTAGTAATAGACAGATTACTGTACTCTTCTTGTTTAGGTCTGGGATTTCAATTAACGAAGATTCTGATACTAAAGTGGCAATTGTATTTATTTGGCTTAAGTCTAAGAACTATTAAACATAAACTTATACTTCATCACCAATAAGTATTATAATTCCTGTGTATATTATAGCCTGATTTTATACAGTTCTGTTCCATCAAGTTTCTTCTTTCAGCGTTACCTTAAGTCCTAACATACCAGTGTTCTTAGCTTAGTTCTTAAGCTTCTAACTTTTGTATAAAAGTGGGTATATTACATTTACTATCCTCAAAATTAATACATTTTAAACGGCACTTATTTTCCATCTGTCTATTTGATTATTTCTATCCTCTCACTTACCCTGTACCTGAAGACACAAAATTATCATTACTTCCTCTTTTGGACATTCTCAATTTTGTGTTGCCTCACTGTAAACCCCTGTGTAGAACTTCACTAACAATCGTCTATATAGGCAGCTTCTTTGCTGGGAATACCCCAGCTTCCATTGAAGCTGACATCTTCCTTTTTACATTACCTTTCCTCAAGGCATAAAAAACTTAACTCCACTTTCTTCTCAGTCTTGTTTGCAACTGTTTTGCATTTTAGAGAACAGTGAGCCTGACCCAGCTGACCAGTTGGTCAACTTTACAGATATCTAAGTTTCACTGCTTGTATTGATTATCTCTCTATTGACTAAAAATGGAGCTTAGATAAATGTTAATATATGGATACTGATATGTATGCACCAAAAATTTAGGTGTTTAAATCTTGAAATAAATGTAGTATTCAGATTTTCCCATCTATTTTCTCGAATATTTTATCCATGATCAATAGCTCAATATTTTTTTTTCCCTAATTATTTTCCCCATGGTATCAGTATGTTTTCTGAAGTGAACATAGCACAGACTTAGACCAAGCAAGAAAATAGATGCTATGTGTCATGATTATAAAATGGTAAAGGTTCTGGAGCGTTTTTCTTTATAAAATGTGAGAAAAAGGGTTGACAAATATACTTTCATTATTGTGTTTTTTAATTTTAGATAAGAATGACAGGAGGAAGTATACAGAGTATGGCACAAGTGCAGAAAAGGAGGTGTACTGCAAGTTACTAGGAGATCTTGTTACTCTGTTGAAACTAGCCATAGAATCACTCACAGGATACAATTTTTTTTCCCCAAAATATTTAGAAATGGAAATTATCCTTTAACAAGTAAATGCCAAATAATTTTATCCAGATCTAAAAAAACTTCCTTGCTGGTGTCAAGAACACTGCAGATTCATTTTATATATAATAAAAGTCACACATCAACACATTATGCTGAAGGATTCTTATATTATAATTGTAGTTGGTTTCCATAGAAACATGGAAGAAGAGTGGCATATTATTGTAAATATTGAAATACATTGAGAATGCATGAGGTGTAAGTTTTCAGATGACAACATCTATTTTAAAGATTTGCAGAGATGAAGGACAAAGAGAAGGTTTTTATAAAATAATAAACTCACGAATGAAATAATATGTTAAGCAGAATATGAAAATAAAATGTTTCCATTTTCAGTAACTTTTTTCCCCACTGAACTGAAAGAGATTCAAGTTCTAGTCCTCACTATCCCATCAAAGTGGCATGCTTCTCTTTGCCATAAATGAATCTTGAAGGAAAAAAATATGTTTTAGTTTAACACAAAGATCTGCTGTGAAAAACATTACCTAATGGCCAGTATTATTCTGAATGCCATTTGCTTTCTGATCTAAACCTGATGCAAACAGAAGGAAGAAACAAAACCCAATATCTTTTTTTGGCATAGTTTAACTTCTGTGTGTTTCTAGTCCTTTTCTTTTGAATTGTCATTGAAATATTGTTATTCATACTGAATTTCCAACATTTTCTGAATCATTTGTGTATTTGATTCTAAGCTAGATTTTAAAAAGTTATTCTAGAGGTACCATAAACTTCAAAAGGCTTTAGAGAGGGCTCCTTGTATCTTAAGTTCTCAAAGTGATTACACAGAAAGAATAACTATGGTCAGATATCAATATATAAAATACATGCACATGCACAAACTACTTAAAATATAAACAACAAAGAAAATAACTATTTTATATGTGTCGCTTCAACCAACCCTTTTAAAGATAAAAATTGAACTACACCAAAATCACAATTCATGTTGTAAATCTTCAAGGAACGATTCCATTCTAAATTTCTGTTTAAATAAAATCTTGCAAAAATATTCTTTTCCGTTATTACTCAATTTTCTACAGAAAAGAACATTCTAACATAATGATATGATAACTTAGATTAAGCAAAGGGCTTTGTGCTGCCTAACAGAGATGTAGGTAGCCCTCTCCCAAAAGCCCTACATTCCAAGGAACTCAAAATTTTGCCTTAAAGTTAGCTCACAGCAATTATGCAAGAATGAATCTGACTCCTTAGAGAGTGACAATACCTTAAAAGAATGTTGATGTGTATTTGTATATTCAACAGGAACTCATTAAAGCAAAAAAAAAGTTTATTCACTTGGAAATAGTGTGTTTTCCCTTAAATCACCTTATAAATTAACATTTACTGTACATAGAAGACAATTAAAATAAATTGTTTGAAAACATTAGGTGCTGTATGAACATACAACTCTCTTTCTTCCTGTAGAATTCTCCAACAAAAATATATATTTAGTATAGAATACCATATGATTAAATGTTTATCATCACCAATACCAATACTTTTTTTCACACTCTGGAAATCTTTGAAGTCTTGAGCATTTCAATTAGTGCAGCATTCATCAGAGAGTGAGAGGTCTCAAAAAAAGATTAAATAGGACATTACTCATTTACTGCATACCTTTATATGTAATCCAAATTATACCTGGAGAGATTACAGATAAATAAATACTGAAGAAACACTAAATGACTACCACGTATAAGTACTGCTTGATTTATCACTGAAAGACATAATAAAAGGTTACTGCAAATAACCAGTTGTGTCCCTGTGAGCAGTATAGAGTCAACTGTTAATTGTCAATGGAAAAGAAGTTTTTTAAGTCTATTTTATTTCTAGGTTTTGTTTAAAATCTTTCTTAATTGCTTAATTAAATTTTGTTTTAAAAAATGACTATATTTTGTAGGCAAACATCAAGAGTCAGAATTCCGCTCTTAATGCTATGAATGAAAGCCAGAGCTTGGAAAATGCTTAATCTGCACAGGTGATTATGCAAAGTATACTATATGCTGGCTCAGTTAGAAAAGATCAGATTGTATGACAGTTGAATTGCAGAAATATTAAAAAAAATCCCTCTTCTTAAGGTAGATAACACCAGTATTGCCTATTCTGGTTTAAAATGAGCACATTTCAGATCAAACTAGGGGGAAAAAACACCCTTCCTCTTTTTCCGTTTTTTTTTTTTTTTTAGCTTTTTGTGGAATCTTGTATTTGCAAATATTTTCTGCTAGCTTTGAAGTTCATTCTCTCTCTTTTTTTTTTTTTTTTTTAATAGATTTACTGCTTGAAGTGATTCTAATATACAGAGAAAGCCTGTTGGGAGGAGAGAAAACTGTTGGTGTGTCCTACGCCAAAACACTTAGTCATTGTAAGCCAGCAGGGAAAGGATTTTGTTCTAGGTCAATTAAGGAATGCTATAGTATCCTTTTCCAAATAATCCATTTTCTTCTGTATTCATACAGTCTTCTACTTCTTCAATTGTTCATGTCCCCTAATCTTATTTTAGATAATATGTGTAGTTTAGAAGAATACACTTCATGTTGGACAAGATATTAAATAAAGTAAACATCAATAGAGAAGCAGCTCATAAAAGTAACCATTGATTTGAGTAATTGATTTCTTACCTAGATTAACCAACTTTTCCATAATCACTTATAAAACTAATATATTATAATTAGAAGCTGAGGTAAGTAATGGAGATTGCTCTCATCAAATAATTATGATTCTCAGTTTGAAAGATGTTAAAGTAATATCTTTCCTACCTAATGGGTGACAAGAGATAATTTATAATATAATTCTCATTTTGCAGTTTTTACCTTATGTAAAGGAAAATTATTTATCCATTCTCCTGTGTGTGTGAGACGAACAAATTCTCCACTTTTTAATCAGAGTTTAATCAGGTAATCTGTAACTATGGCATGCAATACAAAACCTTTCAGTAAGAAGCATCTTGTTCCTAAGCTTAGTTTTCTAGTAGATATTCTTTGTTTTCTATATTCTGTCTGGGAAGATTCCATCCATAGAATGACTGATTTCCTTTTCCTTCTTGCTGATTCACTATCCTGTGCTGAATTCTTGATTTACTGTTCCAACTTTGAAGAGCAAAGTGTCACCAACGGAAAAAAAAAGAACAAATAAGACAAATTTTTAGTATGACTGCCACAATGTAGCTCTTATGGTCTACAGACTTTGGTAGCACAGGAAAATAAGTGCATTAACCCATATGCAATTAGTCCAGTCTTGATCTTGTCTATCAAGTAAATAGTGTTGCACAGTTTTAAGTTGGAATTATACATGTGAAATATTTATAAAATATAAAAATAAATAGATATGAAAAATATAATAGATATTCCTGCGTTCCTATATAGCATCTTATAGAAACTTCAGACAGTTAGTAAAAAATTGGCTCCATTTAAAATTCTGATGAGGTGCCAAGAGTTTTTTTCAAGATTTCAAAATGAAACCAGATATTGCAAAACATCTAGTTCCTAACACAGTACAGAGCGTAGAACTTTGCATCAGTTTTGAAAAAGGAATTTAAATGTAAAAAATTAGACCACTGGAGAATCCAATGAGTTAATGCATAGAAAATCTGGACATGAGAGATGAGTGAAACAATCCTGTAATTTAAGAGTTACTACTTTTCAGGCAGTATTCAGTATCATATTTTTCCTGTTTTTTCAGTATATTCACCATTCCTGACATGTTTTCAAATAGAAAAGTGTAAACAAGAGAAGGTTACGAATTAAAGGGGAAAGAGAAAAGAAAGATGAATTTAATTTCTAAGTGTTGTTGGAATTCATAGACATGTTCCAAACTACTATCATAACCTTTTTCACTCTTTCATGAAAAATAACTATAATGTAAGTTCAACATGAATAAATAAATTCGCTTCTAAGAAGACTGTAACATCTTGACCAAGGAAGCATATTGTAAATGCATGGTGTGTAGTACAAACATAAATGTATGAAGATACGTAGTATAATTAGAAAGGTTGTGCACTTTGAAGAGCCCATAAGGTTCATGTGGAGGTTATTTCTGGCAATGATCTGTTGAACTGCCAATGAGTTCTGGAACTGTCAGTCCCAATTCAGGAACACTCCTAGAGTAATTTCTGCACATGCCCCAGTTCAAGAACTTTCCACACAGAAGAGGTACATGCATGGTGAGGCCACTCCTTGCATGCTAATAGGGTTCTAGATTAATTCACTAAGAAGTGTCCACAGACATGGATAGAGAGAAATTACCTGTTGTTCCTTGTCCAAAGAAAAAGATGCACAGACTAGCATTTCACTGATCTGCATGGGTCCATAATACTCTCAAAAATCACCCAATTGAAATATATAGAAACTGTATTTAGAAAGTTCAAACTAAATTCAATAGTATTCCAAGGCTAGATTTGAATTTACCACATCAGACATTGTCAATAGATATACATACTTTTATAAGGATACAAGTAGGGAGCAGTTCTTCAGGAGAAGATCTGTGCTCATAACAGATCGCTGGACTGGTATGTGTCTACAATGTCTTTCTGTTTTTAAATACATATGTGTGTGTATAGATAGATATATGAATCCATAAATAGGAAATACTGAAAGTAGATTTAGTTTTAATAGTGTTATCATATTTGTACACTGTAGTTCAAGAAATTAGCAATCGAATGAGTCCAGTGAAGGACTAAATATTATTTCTGTGTGTAGTTTAAAATGGAGAGGACAGGTGTTAACGATACAATAACTGTTCTCAGACACATAAAAGGCATCAAAGGGAATAATTCACTGTGAACGCTGGAAAGTAAAATATAATGGGTTTGAACTGCAAAAAGAACATCTTAGGTTAGACATCAGGAGAAGCTTTCTAATCATAACAACAGTAAAACATTGGAGTCACCATAATATAAGGTCTTGTAAGAGTATATCTGTTAGAATTATTTAAACATAATTCATCCTTCTTTGAGATATGCAGGTTTATCCTAAGACAGTAGCAAACATGAATAAAATTAATAATGATAATTTAAGTGATAGAATCAACCTCACTGCCAGAAGCATCCTTCTTTAATTTCTCTCAGTGTTTCTCTCACAATTTCTTCTAGTTATTATTTCACATAAATCCACCAAGGTGCTACTGTTTTAAATTAGGTAGTTTGGTAGGCATTTTAAAAAGGAAATAACAGAACCATAGAAAAAAAAGCTGATAACCAGGTATGCATCATGGAGAATGACAGAATTGATTTTTTTTTATTATAGTACAACTTTCAAGACAATCTACACATCAGGTGAGTGTATTCAGGGCAGACACAAGCTTGTTTTAACCTTTATACAGGAAAAGTAAAATATCCACCACCATAACTCAGAACCAAGATCTCCCTCTTAGGAGCCTCTGTCCAGCTGCTAATACAGGTGCCTGTGAATTCCATCACTATACATGAAACATTAAAACTGAAGCTATTGCTTCAATCCTATCAAATTTAGAAAGGATAATTAGCTAAAAATGTAGCTCTGAAAGCACAAGAGCACATTTTCAGAAGTAGAGAAGCCTTCACTGGGGAGCCTTGGCATGTAAACAATGTGGAACTTCTCTTTAAGCCTCTTGGCTTACTGCTGGGAGACAGGGGGACTGGGAAAAAGTCACATTCATCTGCAGAATGATTTCTCAGTCCTGCTTTACTAATTCAAGAGAAGACACTACTAAACCTATTAAAGGGAACACACATTTCTTTTTTTCTGTTGTGACCACCACAGTGTTGCAACTGCCACCTGCAGATAGGAGTAGTAATTTCTCTTGGTGAAAGAAAATGCGTCTTGATCAATTACACAGCTTAGATCTATTTACAGGATTTGTAAGGAATCAACACAAAAAGTTTAAAAATGTTCCTGCCTATTATGATAGTACTGTACAGTGAGTTTCCAGCAGCAAGATGAACAGATTTTGTCATTCCATGTTCAAAGTAGGGCTCTTAGCCACCGTGGTCTGCCTGATTTCAAATGCAATGATGAAAAAATAGAAAGTCACATGTAGACTGGACAAAGACAAGTGAAGAAATTTAAAGCTTTTTAACTCTTAATCAAAGCCACTCAACACTTCATACAGATTTTGAAGACAGACTTACTATACTTACTTGCTCAGCTAGCTTGTCTGGGCAAATTTGTCACTTGACTCTACGTCTATCTGGACGAAAAGGGTATTTCCACTAATGGTGTACAGCAGTCTGGAGGCCTGTCATGATAATCTGTATCAGGAAAAACTGTTCATGCATACTTAGG
>WAAB01022558.1:21548-65085 GCA_013389865.1 Piaya cayana
AATTTTTTGAAAAAAAAAAAAAAGAAAAAATATGATTAGAATGACAACATCTTTTTCTCTAGTATGTCAATTAAAAATAAATTTAAAATTGTTTCCTACATAGTATAAGAGCTGTTATTTATGATAGAGCTTGGTTTTATTTAGTCACTGAAAAAACCCAACAAACAACAAACTTGCAAAAAGGATTTTGAAAAAAAACATTAAATATGTAAAGTGCAGATTTTACTTGCATCTGTTTATTTATTTTCATCTTACACACCAAACTTCACTACATGTTGCAGATAAATCCACCCATCTGTCTTAATATGAATGATTCAGTTCTTTGTAACAATTGTATGCAAACTGAAATGCATAAATTACTAAAGCATATTGGGAATGAAAGCACTATATTATATGCAGTTAAAACAATTTTGTGCTTCTACTTCTGCTATTGACTCTTCTAGAAATATGGATTGTTCAGCAATCACATTTTTAAGAATCGTTTGAATAGAACTGCCAAAATCACTGTCCACACTATATGTCAATTATACAATATGCAGGCAAAAACGTAAGACAATTATTTTCAGATAGGAAGAGAAAATCAACTTTACCATCACATTCCTGCCTAGGAATACAGGTAACAATTTATAGTCTCATATGATTTTAAACAGAATTACTACTTCATTCTTTTTGTTTTCCTTTTTGGCTGTTCATAAATTAATTCCCATTTTAATCCTTTAATCACTGTCCTTTGGAGTTTTCATGCTAAAACCAGATCATGTCAAGCTGAGGATCTGACAATTACTGACTCTGGAAAAGCTTTGATTTCAATTAATTTAGTATCAAATACCAGACATCTTGTCTGAATGATAGCAGGTTTTATACTGATGGTTTGATTATAGACATTTATTTCTTTTCTTTCCTTTGTAAATCAGATCTCTAATTGTTGCTGCTGTACATAACCGATATACAGAGTAATGTTTTTTCCATGCTTCTGACATTGATATGACAATCACAGTGAGTCCACTGATGGTATGAATTGCTGTTTAGAAATTAATCCACAGAAAATAAAAATCAAACTTCCTGAAAACTGTCCAACAATCCTTCTCTGAATACTGTGTGCCCTTTTACTGTGTATAGCACATAATTTCAGAGCCTTCTAGGAGGGCACTTGGCTTTCTAATGCTAAAGCAGGAAGTTGATAAATGAAGTGATTCCTTTAAGAAGTTACAACTTGGTGTGTTGATGTTTGTAAGAAACAATGTACAGAATAGACCATGTGCAGAGGATAATTTAGGTTGGAAAAAGATTCTAAGCAGAAGATGAAATATGCATAGAATGCCCCTTGGTATTTAGCTACAGCTCTTTCTTGTACATAGTTTCTGAACTTTATCATCATGGTCCAGGCATTCAAAAATGTCAAGTATTTCAAATCATTTTGGTATGAAAATTGTGCTTTGAAGTTCTCATTTCCTAATTAAAGTATTCTTTTTATAGAAGAAACACTGAACAGATATTCATCCAGCCGTACCTCCTATTTGGTGGAGAATAATATCTTACTCCTCCTTTTTAGTATATCTTGAGAGACCTGTGCTGATGAACTATATACCCTCCCCAAACTTTATTTTGCTGGATGCCAAAACTAAAAAATGCCTATGAAAATGGTTAGGTGGGAAGTAGCTTTTGAGGCACCAAAGTAGAGATCTTAGATTGCATATTCTGACTTCTACCCCACTGTCTCTCCTTAGACATGGGCATAGACANTGCTTTACTAATTCAAGAGAAGACACTACTAAACCTATTAAAGGGAACACACATTTCTTTTTTTCTGTTGTGACCACCACAGTGTTGCAACTGCCACCTGCAGATAGGAGTAGTAATTTCTCTTGGTGAAAGAAAATGCGTCTTGATCAATTACACAGCTTAGATCTATTTACAGGATTTGTAAGGAATCAACACAAAAAGTTTAAAAATGTTCCTGCCTATTATGATAGCACTGTACAGTGAGTTTCCAGCAGCAAGATGAACAGATTTTGTCACTCCATGTTCAAAGTAGGGCTCTTAGCCACAGTGGTCTGCCTGATTTCAAATGCAATGATGAAAAAATAGAAAGTCACATGTAGACTGGACAAAGACAAGTGAAGAAATTTAAAGCTTTTTAACTCTTAATCAAAGCCACTCAACACTTCATACAGATTTTGAAGACAGACTTACTATACTTACTTGCTCAGCTAGCTTGTCTGGGCAAATTTGTCACTTGACTCTACGTCTATCTGGACGAAAAGGGTATTTCCACTAATGGTGTACAGCAGTCTGGAGGCCTGTCATGATAATCTGTATCAGGAAAAACTGTTCATGCATACTTAGGTCACAGGGTTCTTTTTAACTGAACTTTCAGCATAATCATTTTATAAGAAAAGCTACAGCTTTACCCTCGGTCAGAATATGTCAAATGCCACAAAACATGGCTAGGAAGTCTAGCATACAATACTTTTCTTGTACATCCATGGACAACTTTACCATGTAAGTAGCTGGTTTATGTCACAAATCATAGAAACCATAAATTTCTTTCATCTACAGCGTCTCATATAAAAATGCTGAAATCTCATCTGTATGATCTCTCTGTAATTAATGAATAATATATAACATTATTTCAAAGTAATTGATCACAGAACTACATTCTGTCTAGAACATGATCTACTGGGTGAGAAGATATTGCATACAAAGACTAATAGTAATCTTTTCTCTTTATCTTTCAGAACTGGAAAGAAAGATTCTCTTGGTGTCAAGCTGAAAACAAATCCAATCAATCACGTTGAACTAGAGAGAATAAAGCATAACATTACTTTAAATCTTAATTTCTACAGTTTCTGTTGCACATAGACATCAAAATAAGCCTTATTTCAAATCTTGAAACTAGAAAAGAAAATGAGGTCTATTCCTTTTTAAAGTCAGGTCACTACTCTAGTAGTGTAATTGAAAGGCCTTTGATGTATGTAAGCATATATTGACAATCTATCAGAAGTCAACTGATAGAAACAACAACACAGAACAAAACACAGTAGTACTTTCTACTTGATGATGAATAAAATAGAAAACCTTTCCTCATAAATGTACACTATATTGCCAGAAGGTTGTTTTGGGGGTAGAAACAATTTTTTGAAAAAAAAAAAAAAGAAAAAATATGATTAGAATGACAACATCTTTTTCTCTAGTATGTCAATTAAAAATAAATTTAAAATTGTTTCCTACATAGTATAAGAGTTGTTATTTAGGATAGAGCTTGGCTTTATTTAGTCACTGAAAAAACCCAACAAACAACAAACTTGCAAAAAGGATTTTGAAAAAAAACATTAAATATGTAAAGTGCAGATTTTACTTGCATCTGTTTATTTATTTTCATCTTACACACCAAACTTCACTACATGTTGCAGATAAATCCACCCATCTGTCTTAATATGAATGATTCAGTTCTTTGTAACAATTGTATGCAAACTGAAATGCATAAATTACTAAAGCATATTGGGAATGAAAGCACTATATTATATGCAGTTAAAACAATTTTGTGCTTCTACTTCTGCTATTGACTCTTCTAGAAATATGGATTGTTCAGCAATCACATTTTTAAGAATCGTTTGAATAGAACTGCCAAAATCACTGTCCACACTATATGTCAATTATACAATATGCAGGCAAAAACGTAAGACAATTATTTTCAGATAGGAAGAGAAAATCAACTTTACCATCACATTCCTGCCTAGGAATACAGGTAACAATTTATAGTCTCATATGATTTTAAACAGAATTACTACTTCATTCTTTTTGTTTTCCTTTTTGGCTGTTCATAAATTAATTCCCATTTTAATCCTTTAATCACTGTCCTTTGGAGTTTTCATGCTAAAACCAGATCATGTCAAGCTGAGGATCTGACAATTACTGACTCTGGAAAAGCTTTGATTTCAATTAATTTAGTATCAAATACCAGACATCTTGTCTGAATGATAGCAGGTTTTATACTGATGGTTTGATTATAGACATTTATTTCTTTTCTTTCCTTTGTAAATCAGATCTCTAATTGTTGCTGCTGTACATAACCGATATACAGAGTAATGTTTTTTCCATGCTTCTGACATTGATATGACAATCACAGTGAGTCCACTGATGGTATGAATTGCTGTTTAGAAATTAATCCACAGAAAATAAAAATCAAACTTCCTGAAAACTGTCCAACAATCCTTCTCTGAATACTGTGTGCCCTTTTACTGTGTATAGCACATAATTTCAGAGCCTTCTAGGAGGGCACTTGGCTTTCTAATGCTAAAGCAGGAAGTTGATAAATGAAGTGATTCCTTTAAGAAGTTACAACTTGGTGTGTTGATGTTTATAAGAAACAATGTACAGAATAGACCATGTGCAGAGGATAATTTAGGTTGGAAAAAGATTCTAAGCAGAAGATGAAATATGCATAGAATGCCTCTTGGTATTTAGCTACAGCTCTTTCTTGTACATAGTTTCTGAACTTTATCATCATGGTCCAGGCATTCAAAAATGTCAAGTATTTCAAATCATTTTGGTATGAAAATTGTGCTTTGAAGTTCTCATTTCCTAATTAAAGTATTCTTTTTATAGAAGAAACACTGAACAGATATTCATCCAGCCGTACCTCCTATTTGGTGGAGAATAATATCTTACTCCTCCTTTTTAGTATATCTTGAGAGACCTGTGCTGATGAACTATATACCCTCCCCAAACTTTATTTTGCTGGATGCCAAAACTAAAAAATGCCTATGAAAATGGTTAGGTGGGAAGTAGCTTTTGAGGCACCGAAGTAGAGATCTTAGATTACATATTCTGACTTCTACCCCGCTGTCTCTCCTTAGACATGGGCATAGACATCTATACATCTAAGTATATTTATATATGTATTTGTGTGTTTGTGCTTATATATGTATAAAACCAATAAAATTACATATTTTTAAGAGCAATAATTTGGGAGATATCTACATTCTAATGATCAAAAATCCCTAATTTTATTATTTGAGAAGTTATAAAGTCATCTAATTATCATTAAGGATTTTACAGCAATTATGAACGTGTAGCAGTGAACAGATGCTGCTTTATGTAAATCTATTAGGAGAACAATGATACCTGAGTCGTTCTTTCTAAACATAGGTGGATAAAATCAACATCATGAGGAAGCTAAGATAGATTAATCTCTTCATGTTTTATCATTTATGCTTTATGAACGTTCTTAGCATGTCTTAAATTTAAGCATCATGGACAAACAGCAGGAACAAAGTCATTGCCAAATAAGATAAAAGTCTATGCTCATCTAATACAGTGTTTTAGTTCTGACAAATAGATCTGCTATTAACCTGACTCTTACACTAATTTCTTTTAATAGTAAAACCAAAGCAAACTGCCATATTTAATGTCTTAAAGGTTAGTTAATAGCCCTTCAAAAATGCAATTAATTATTTTGAAAAGCCATCTAGCAAAAAACCACTAAGGTTTGTCCATATTTTCTGTTTCAACCAATGCTTTTAGGTATAAGTTATACACTTCAATTACACAATTATGTGATCAAGTGTATTTTCTATTAGTTTAGTATTTGAGCCTCTTTAATTACATTGAACTTCTTTTTTTTGTCTCAGATATGCAGAAAAGCAGGTGTTTCATTTATTTTCATTCATTAAGTTCTCAGAATTTCCCATACAATTTATAGGAAAACTTCACATGCTCTGAAAAAGTGTAGACAGATAAAACTCTAGAAATACCCAGATCTAACAGCCAGCTAAAGTCGACTTATTCCCCAAAAAGTATGAAGGACTGCTTGCTTGTAGTTTTGTTTGGTTTTAATGGTAATCCAGATTTTCTCCATCAAAATTGAAGTCAATTGTTAGCCATCTAAATACTGACCAAATAAAGCATTTTGTTTTTTCTTATTTGTTCTGTTTCATAGTGTGACTTCGGGGAAAGCCCTGGCATGCATTATCTAAGTTATGCAAATTCATAAGTGATTCTCAGCAGAACAATGCTGTTGTAATATCCATTTTAGATCAAAAGCAATGTATATCTATTAAATCAATAGCAATTAATTTTTGAGTATTTCAATAGTTTCAATAAAATATTTTTTTCTTTCTCACTTTGCTTTACTTCTATGGTTACCACAAATCAGATTTCTGTCCTATTTTAAGTTTTGATATGGCACTTTTGACCTGTCTGTATTTAGGACTCAAAGATGATTCCTGGAATGTAACTTGACAGCTTAATTATTATCTTATCTGTTATTGCATTAGCTGGTGAGTAATTTGGAAAAAACAAAGAAGATAATGCTACTGAAAAATATTAATATATGTGGCTTTTACAGATGAAATAATTACTCTCAAATTTTAAAAAGATGCTTTTTAAATATTGCTTTAAAATTGCATATTGCAATTTGGTTTTTAAACTTAGATTTTTTGACTTGAAGTGTTGTACTTCAATCAAACACACAGAGCCACATAATCTGACATATATAAAGAAAAAGTAGTGAAAGGAAAAATAGAAAATTTTTTAAAGTCCTGACTGGTAAGACTGCTTTACTATAAGAATGAACCAGAGGTGAGGTGCAGGACAAGGAAGAGAGATTTAAATAGCACTATATCATACACCTTCAAGCTAAAAACATTGCTGTCAAAAGAATTCTCCATTGTGTCACGCCAAGAAATACTACTGAAAAGTGTTATAGCAAGGAGAACAGTAATTCATGTACATAGAGTCATACATGTTCCATTAATTATATATGTAAAGAAAGTTTACTGATATGTTTAGGCAGGTTATAAAGCTGAAATTTCAGTATAAGAGTCTGAAGCCATGGAGGTAATAGCTTACTAACAAGAGATTAACTTCTGGTTGGCAAACTGATGTTTAAGTTAGAATAATTAAAAGGAAACAATTCTAGAATTTACTCTTGTCAAAGCAAATAGAATTCACTAAGTAAAGGATGCTATCTAGTCCAAACTGAAAGATAAAAGAAGCATATACTGGTCTGATATATTGATAATAAATCCAAAATAATGCAAGAAATACAAGAGAAAGAAGGTGGAAGGCATATAGATACAGACAAAGCAGAACTCAAAATTCAAATCTATAGGCAGCATATAGAAGAGTTAGTCATACTGGGTCAACCACCATGAACTGAGCTATTATCAAGTATCCAGAGAAAAGAACTATTATAAAGACTACCATTTGAAAGATTTTGCAAATCTCTCTAAGTTTGTACAAGGCCAAAAAAAGATTTTTAATGGAGGAGAAAAAAAATATTATCAGCCTTAAAGCTAACAGAATGAATGTATCATTGAATTGAAACACAAGTATCAATGAAGACTTTTGTCAGGCTACATAACCAAGAATTTTTTTGAACACAGATCCTAGCTCAAGAGCTGTCCAGGAAAGGAGTATCAAAATTGTTTCTTTTAGCTTTGTATAGTTAGAATTACATGTCTGAATTTCCTGTATCTGTTTGTTTGTAGAAAATACAGTTAGGGAAACAATAATCGAAAAATAAGTCTTTATCTCAGATCAAGTAACTTCATACAGGAAAGGCTGCAGAAATACGCATTTTTCAGCAGAAATAGCAAAACTTTGATTACATTAAATATAATGTGAACATGAATTCTTGCAAAAATGTCTAACTCAGTATTCAATGCAAGTTTTAGATGTTACTTCTAGTGGTGCTTTGAAACTGCAAATTTTACACTGCTTCCAATTCAGCTCTTATCATCTGAGTAATGTTCTCCTTGTTGACTTTTTTAGCCCAGAGAAGATTTTAGTAGTAAAAAAGTTCTTGGTGAGCTCATTAAGTGCTAAGCTGTTTAGCAGTTATGCATCTCATCTTCATTATACCCTAGTATCAAATGCATTGACACAAAATAGCAAATTTTTTACCAAACTTAATACTGGTCAATTTGACTGAGCTTTTAATTAAATAGAATTTAACTTGATGAGTATTTTGCTACACTGTGGGGTGCTTAAATGTAGGTAGTTATGTAAGCATGATTTGGGTTTTGGAATTTTTTGTATGCATATTGCAATTTTATTGAAATATACCTGTTATTCATTCCTAGTAATGAATTGGTACAGGCAGCAGAAAATATGAGCTATAGCTGCACGTAGATCTGAAGCAACAGAAACTGATGTTAACTGAAGTGCTACAAGATGTGAGAATATTTTTAATTTACACCTGTAATGACAGTATTCATATAAGCTACTTGTATGCTGTGTATGCAACAGCTACTTTTAATTTTCTTTTGAAAAAACTCTGTTGACTCTGAAAGTAACCATTAAATCTTAAACACTAATTTAATAGCTATAACGGCTCTATCAATTCTTAAGATGGAGGAAAATATTAGCTTAGGTTTCATTCATACACTTTTACAGGAAGATCATAGAACCATAGAATTACCAGGTTGGAAGAGACCCACCGGTTCACTGAGTACAACCATTCCTATCAAACACTAAACCATGACCTCCAGCACCTCATCCACCTGTGCCTTAAACACCTCCAGGGAAGGTGACTCAACCACCTCCCTGAGAAGCCTGTTCCAGTGCCCAATGACACTTTCTGTGAAAATTTTTTTCTAATGTCTAGCCTATATCTCCCCCGGTGGAGAATGAGGCTATTCCCTCTTGTCCTGTCACCTGTCACCTGGGAGAAGAGACCAGCTTCCTCCTCTCTATAACCTCCCCTCAGGTAGTTATAGAGAGCAATGAGGTCTCCCCTCAGCCTGCTCTTCTCCAGGCTAAACAAACCCAGCTCTCTCAGCCGTTCCTCTTAAGAATTGTTCTCCAGCCCCTTCACCAGCTTTGTTGCTCTTCTCTGGACTCGCTTTAGAGCCTCAACATCCTTCTTGTGGTGAGGGGCCCAGAACTGAACACAGGATTCAAGGAGCGGTCTCACCGGTGCCGAGTACAGAGGGAGAATAACCTCCCTGGACCTGCTGGTCACACCATTTCTGATACAAGCCAAGATGCCATCGGCCTTCTTGGCCACCTGGGCACATTGCTGGCTGACATTCAGTCAGCTGTCAACCAACACCCCCAGGTGCCTCTCCTCCTGGCAGCTTTCTAGACAGACTTCTCCCAGTCTGTCGCTCTGCATAGGGTTGTTGTGCCCCAAGTGCAGGACCCGGCATTTGGCTGTGTTAAACCTCATGCCATTTGACTCAGCCCAGCATTCCAGCCTGTTTAGATCTCTTTGTAGAGCCTCCCTACCCTCCAGCAGATCCACACTTCCACCCAGCTTCATTGATGAAGACCTTGAACAGGGCTGAACCCAGCACTGAGCCCTGGAGAATGCTGTGAGAAACTGTGTCAAAGGCTTTGCTGAAGTCCAGGAAGACCACATTCACAGCCTTTCCCTTATGCAGTAGGTGAATCACTTTGTCATAGAAGGCGATCAAGTTAATTTCGCAAGACCTTCCTTTTGTAAACCCATGTTGACTGGGCCTGATCATCCAGTTTTCTTGCATGTGCTTCATGATAGCACTCAAGATCACCTTTTCCATGACTTCCCCTGGCACTGAGGTCAGACTGACAGGCTTCTTAGATTGTTTCTATGATTAAATATGCACATAACCTTCATTTATATCAATAAGACATAATCTATGTTTCAGTGCTTTTGTGAATGAGAATGACTTCCTAAAATTATACCTTTAATTTCCAAGAATTTATAAATGTGATTATTGACATTAGAGGCTATATTGGGTTTGCATAACAATGTTTTCAAAGTAGGGAGGCTACAGGGTTGGCTTCTTTGAGAAGCTGCTAGAAGATTCACTTATGTCTAACAGAGCTAATGCCAGCCAGCTCCAACATGAACCAACTTCTGGCCAAGGCTGAACCACAGTTGCAGTACCTCCTGTTATAACGTATTTAAGAAGTGGGAAGGAAAACCCTGGCCAAAAGAAAACTGCAGCCAGAGAGAGGAGTGACTGTGCATGAGCAAAGCAACTCTGCAGACACCAGAGTCAGTGAAGGAGGAGGAGGAGATGCTCCAGACGCTAGAGCTGAGATAACCCCATGGCCTGTGGTGAAGACCATGGTGAGCCAGGCTATCCTCCTGTAGACCATGGAGATCCATGGTGGAGAAAATATCCATCTGCAATCCCTTGGAGGAATCCACAACAGAGCAGGTGGATTTTCAAAGAAACTGTGACCCCACAGGAAGCCTGTGCTAGATCAGGCTCCTGGCTGGACCTGTGGAGCTGTGGAGAGAGGAGTCCACAATGGAGAAGGGTTCCTGGCAGGGCTTATGACCCTGTCGGGGAATCATGCAGGATCAATCCAATCCTGGAGGACTGCACCCTGAGGAAAGTATCCACTTTGGAGAAGTTAAAGAATTGGACCCCAAAGGCAATACTCATGTTGGAGAAGTTCATGGAGAACTGTCTCCCACAGGAGCGAGGCAAAGAGTGTGAGTAGTCCTTCCTTTGAGGAGGAAGGAGCAGCAGAGAACACATGTGATGAATTGACTGCAACCCTGCTTCCCATCCTTCTGCTCCTCACGATGGGAAAAGGCAGAGAGAACTGAGAGTAAAGTTAAGTTCCAGATGAAGGAAGTGTTGGACAGAAGGTGGTTTTAAAATTTGATACCATTTCTCATTTTCCTAGTCTAGTTTGATTTGTAATAAATTGAATTATTTTTTGTCCACTTCAAGTCTGCTTTACTTGTGATGGTCATTGGTGAATGATCGCTCCTTGTCCTTATCTTGACCCATACGAGCCATTTGTTGTATTTTCTCTGCCATGTTCAGTTGTGGAGGGCAAGTGATAGAGAAGTTTTGGGCACCTGGAGTCAAACCAGAAAATATGGTTGGACAACATATCATACTAAAAAAATTCCTTTCAGAATGAAAAGATGCAAAATTAATCATACTCATTTGTAATATGAAATGATGAAGTGTTAAATATTGAGACTTGCACTTTCTTAGAGGGGTTCTTTTCCAGTTGTGTTCAAAGTTTTTAAACAGAATCCAATTTCCATAACTTTAGAGAATTAGGCTGATGTTAAAACCAGAGAAGGGAATTCCAAAATTTGGCATTTTGAGATCCTAAGATAACAATAGAAGGGAAAAAAAATAGCATTCCTTCATCTTTCTCTTGACATATTCACTGATTTTTTTTTTGTTATTATTATTTTTAAATAACCTGAAGACCTTTTCTGGTAAAATTATTACAATATGAATCCTAGTTAGAGATAGAAAGCAAATGGATACTGTAAATACAATGACTGACATCCTGAAAAATTCACAAAAAGAAAAAAAAAAGAAAAGAAACCCAGATATTTATTTTATATAATAAGTGATTTTGATAAATTTGCCTTAGTTCTGTAAGTGTGTGTAAATACTTAGGGTTGTAATTGTATATGCATTTATCAACAATATATTTCCGTACTTTAACCCGAATTCTCTTAAGTGGAGGATAGTCTTCCTATTCAATTGCATTACAGTGCTCTGTATCTCTAAATTACTAAGATAAATGATTAAATATTAAATGAGAAGACATCTGGATAATTGTAGGTTCCCACATGAATTAGCAATGATGTACCACCATCCAAATCACTGAGAGTAATAAAGAAGTCTATCCTGAAAACCAGACGTGCATTTTAAAAGGGAGGGGAAAAATGAAGAGAAAATCTCACGAAGATATCTGCAGGATAGTGAAGTCTAAAATTAAGATGTTTAATGAGCAATATAGGAATCAATAAATCACTATATCAATGCAGATATTACTAGATGTAGGACAAATAAAAAATATACACAATAACCCAGTAATGCCTTAATCTTTGAAACACATGCTTACTTTTCATTACAATAATTCCTTGCTTTCTTTTTTGAGTTCCTTAGTGTTTCCAGAGTTACTTTTCTTTTTTTTAAATAATATTTTTCCCTTTATTTATTTTTTTCTTCATACTATTTATAAAATATTAACCTTTTGTTTAAAATTTCCTCAGTCATGCTATTCAGGTAAGTATAAATCTCTCATAAACACATTGCCCTCTCAGTTGAGTTCATTCTTTGTGAGATGTTGTGATTCCCTGAAGAAACTCTCAATATATTTAGCGATAAATAGAGGCCAAATTTGTAATATATTTTCTTGAGATCTTTCTCTCTCAGTCCTAATCATTCCTTGCTTTTCCAGAGTATTTTGGTGCTATCAAAGTCTCAGCTTTTATAGAAGAGGCTACAGCAAACCTTAAATCATAGAATTGTTCCCAGGACCTTCCTATATTAAAAGGCAGAATAGCTTTCACTGAAATACAACATGAAGAAGCAAAGTGGTGTTTCTTTACAAAGTTTGGCAGCATGAAAAATATTTATTGCTAAATGTCATGAAAACAAACTGTACAAATAAACACAAAATCTGCTAGCTTCCAGGCTACCTACCCTTCTGAAAGCATTCAATTTAAAAGATATTTATGGTGTTTCCCCAAAAATTAAGGAACATCTCAGAAGGTCTTCTACATAATTCTACTATTATTCTTCTTCTGGTGCAAATTCTGCCTTTGTTTCTGTTTTCTTTTATTCTTGCTCTTACTATGCGTAGATTTTTTTTCCCATATTCTTAAACATTTTCTTTTATAAGAGACCTTTATTTCTCTGTGTGCTGGAATATTTATTTTTATTATTCTTGATAAGTTTAAATACTTCTCAGTAAATACTTTTGTCTTGTTACTCAACCTATTGCTGCAGGCTTCTCTCCAGACAAACTGCCATTTTCATGTATGTTTTCCTCTCTGCAAAAAGAGTGGAATGAGAATAAATTGTTCTGCTTACTGATTGTCATTCAATTCATATGCAAGTAAAATAATTATTTACTAAAGTTTCTCTGTGGGAAGACCTCCTAATAAGAATCTGGTTTTTGTAGAGTTCAGTCTAGTGCAGAAAACAGTTACTTTGATAACCATTCAGGTTTAGATGCAAGATTCAATCACACTGAATCAATCTTTTGTATCAATTGCTTATTGAAACTCATCTATAGAAAAATGTTGTACCTAAGGTAAGCAGCTTACAAAAAAAGGAGAAAGCACTCAGTTCAAGGATGGTAAATAAGCGAGAATTTTTGCTTAACTTTAGGTTACGCTTTCAATCTGTCAGTATTGTCCGATCACGGCAAACACATTCCACAACAAAGCAGAATGTTATTATTGCTTAGAATGTGAATATGTTTTAAATAACTAAAGGAGAGTATATAATAATATAAGATTTTATATTTCATAAAGAGGTATAGACTTAGCTGCCTTGGCAGAAGAAAAGGCTGCCTGATATACGACTCAAATATAAATGTGTATGTAACTGAAAGCTGAACATTTATCTATTTTAACAATAACAAGCATGAAGTTCAACGGGAGCAGACCTGAGAGGAGAAATCTTCAGTGCATTCATGCTGTACTCATGTTGACAGATTTATTTCAGCCTAGCTCTCATGTTGTTCCATGGACCAAACACCAAATGGTAGCTGGAAAACAATAAACATGTCAAAGGATATCAAAAGCTAGGCTACCTCCTCCAGAAGCTCTTTCCCAGGAGTCCCAGCACCTGGCTACTGGAGTCCAAGGCAGTACTCAGAGGACTGTGGTCTTTCCCTATGTTCAGATACGCAGCTACTGCTTTCTAGTTTGCAAGTTCAGCTTGAAGTGAAGGTGAGCACATATCCCAGAGACACATGGACACACAGGCTATGTGTGACATTGCTAGTCACAAGGACTGTCACAGACAACGTCACTGCCATCAACAACACCTGAATGGAGGACTCACATAAGATCTAAGCACAGCCAGCCCAGTCCGCTGTAAATATACATGCACATGCACAACAGGTTTTGGGGAGACAATCCCACAGCAGCCATCGATCCCTCATTTGCTTCACTAACCGTGTTTCCCCTCTGTAGCTGGTTTTCAGGAGATACACCACTCCAATCCTAGTAGCTAGCAGCAAAGACTTTTACTTGCTACTCTAGCTAACACCACAAGCCTAGTCTCTCTCTAGTAGCAGGTGCCCAAACCACTCACACAGATCCCATCAGCAGCTGGCATTTAGTCATTGCAGCACTTATATATCTGCGATAAAGAGTGAGATTATACAGAGAGGTATTCGAGAAAAAAAAATCAGAAGGTAGGACAGACTGCAGTAACCAGACACAGGTCTCAGTCAGAAGGTTCAACATCTGACCACTCACTTTTTGATTTGTATGTGCCTAGTCCCCTTTGTTCCTCCTTTCTTCTCCCACCCATGAACATAACCCACGACTTTGTACAGTTCTATTGATTTCCTCATTCTCTCCCAACTGAGCATCTGGGATCTCAGCAAGATTTACAATCTTGCTAGCTGTAAAGTCCAAGTTGATCTTCCTGGAAGGAACACCTGTACTTTCTTGATAACCCATCAAGTACTATGAGTGGTGATATTTGATTCTTGTCATTCTCTCCATGTTCATGTTGTCAATGTCTCTGCATGGAATTTGTTCAGTTGGGTTGGTTTGTTGGTTTTGTTTTTTGTTTTTTTTTACTTCTCCCTTTCTTATAATCCCTGATTAGAAGGCATTTGATCACATAGGCTTTTTGGAATAACTTTCTCAGTCGCCCACACATTCTCATCAATTAATATGACTGACCAGCTTTGGTTCTCCTCTCTGCATCCTTTAGCATTTGTTGGCCAGTTTTGCGTCCCTGTGTGTTCTTGTTTGTGGCTTCCTCCTTCACTTATTATACGAAATTTCATTTTAAAATTCCTTGAGCAGGTATCCCTAAAGAAGGAGCCACTCTCTTTCTACTTATCCTTACATAATACACACCCTTGCTTAATTTAGCATGAAAGAAATAGAGATCATGAAGCCTAAGACCTATACACAATAAGAACGAAAACCCTGTAAGTGAAGGTAGTCAGGAGAATATTTTCCAGAGATCATGCAGATTTGTAAAAGACCTAAATAATCGTGTTTGGTCTTATAGATAACCAGCTTTGAAGGGTAGGTCCCTTCCAACATGGATTTTCCTGGAATCTGTACAGAAACACTGGTATGATCAGGAATTATTCATTGATACGTTCAATTAGCAGCTTAGTGACATTCATATTTTAAGACACAATTATGCTTTGCTCCAGTTTATTAGGAGTGAGACTACTGCAGGTAGGAGTTTGGAAGTTCTGAAGCAAAAGAACAAATGTAAATGCTTTTGATACACAGAACAATCTTCTAAAAATAACTCAAACCTTTTCACAGCTTACAAACATTAGCCAAAGAAGAGCAACTTACCAGGGTTAGGTGAGATCGTAGATCAGCAGGTAGGAAACTATTATTATGATCAAAAATTCTATTAAATTTTTCCACAAATAAGATAGATAGATAGACAGAGAGAGAGAGAGAGAGAGAGAGATGTGTGTGTTTACAAGTGGATAAAACATTAATAAATAATTAAAATAGACTCTGCAAGGAAAGTGTATTGATCAATTAGTGAATTAGATTAACATATTAGAAGTTAGAAATAGTCAAATAGGATGCAAAATAAATTGGATGGTCTTTTTAAATAAAAAGTTCTATCTGTTATTTATGAGCAGACAATAGCAAGGCTTTTTCTGTGTGGACTCACAGAAAAGATGTAGCAGTTAACCAAGCTATGTATCGTTTCTCTCACACAGTAAAGTAAGATTTGTTTTGACACAGGAGTGAAATGAAGCAAATTAGGGAGAAGATACCTCATGTATCTTAGCCTGCAGAGCTCAATACTAGATAATTCACTCTAAGCATTTCATATTCCTAAAAACATACATACAACTCTTTTTGTTCTTTGCTTTACAAAAAGTGGAAGATTTCTTTTCTAGTTGCTTTTTGTTGTTGTTCTTAATTTCTTTAATACAATAATGAGTAAAACAAATCATTTTTTTCCTTCTTCTAAATAAGATCTGAGCCAAGTCACCTGTCAGGTAATATTATATATACACACACAAATGTATTTTTCTCTATGTGTTTGTACTTGGGTGCATGACTGTATTTAGTTTTGTCCTAAGGAACAATTTCAGAATATTACTGGAAGATATAGTCTTTGTATTGATTTTTTTAATGGGATCATAAAATCTTACAAGATCACTCTAGTCAAATAAACAGTTTTTGGATTTCAGAGTCTAGATGATAGCATCAAAATATTGAGTCAAATATTTGAATTAAGTAGCACCCATTATTGCCAATTTTTAATCTTCTTTCTTAATTGGCTCAAAATTAATTATTTTTTTTTGTGATGATACCTGCTAGGCTTGGTTGAAAATAATATAAGCATGATAATTAGACATATAGAATAAAAACTACCTTAATTACAAAAACATAGCAGCTCCTTGTGCATAAAGAACCTGTCAGTCAGTTGCTGTGAAAGTTGTGGTACTTAGAATAACATTTGAGAGGGGCAGAATTTGACCTCCAGTGACAGCAACAGCAAAAGCCAACTGTTGGGAGAAAAATTAATTTGAACAGGTCAGTAAGGAATAGAATATTCTCTATCCAAACCCATAACTAAAAGCGTCTAGAGTGGGGAGAGAGAACCAAGGCACATACTAGGGACTCCAAAGGCTCTGGTGCCCTGCATGGCTCAAACTTCTATGCCCATCTACCCAATTTTATTCCTGAACTGTGCCATCTCTCTCAGAGGAAATCAAGCAATCAATCAACCTACATATTTAAGTGACTGGAGTGTTTTTGTATCTGAGCCTATTTTGCATCTTGAGCCTTGGTACTGCTTTGAAGGGATGTAATAATTTCCTTATTTCCATGTTTAATTTACAAAAATAATTAACTGGCAATGTCACTTACCAAAAGTTACCACTTAATATTGTCTGGATGTCCTCTTCATTTTAATTGTGGAAGGTGAGAAATATTCAGGATGTTCTAAGACATTTGGATCTTAAATAGTAATTTTAAGAAATGTCATGGCTTTTGTTCAAGTAAAAATGGCATAAAGAAACTAAAGATCTTAGAGAAAAAAATAGTTAACTTTCGTACAATGCTTTAATAAAAAGCCTGGATTAAGTAAGGCATGGGCTGCTGTTATTGCACCTTTCTTCAATCACTAGTATGAAGGACAATTTGTTTATAGACTTAAAGATCCAATTGTTACTCTTTTTTGAACTTTCAAATACATCTTGTATGACATAATAAAATGAAGGATAAGGGAAATAAATTTGAAGAAAAATTATAAAGCTTACATTCAGTGCAAACACCTTTAAGTACATAGTCTATGCTAAACTGTTGTATGATCTCAGTATTGGAGAAAGAGTTCCACATCTATGCAAAGTAGATTTACATTCAAATGTAAAGTATGTAAAGAAACCTAAAGAAGGTAAGAACTGCTCATTTTTTTCATCCATTTTTCCTATGGATTCCTTAAGTCTACAAGGAAACAGATCTCCTCTTTCCTGTGCCAGCCCTGATTATGTAATCTTAACTAACATTCCAGTTATCTAAGTTATCTTAACACTTTTCTCTCATTTTAATTACTGGAAAGAATCTTTGTGGATTCATCCACTATGTTCTGCCTTCTTTCTTCCTTGTTAGAATGACCTATAGTGTTAACAGCATCATTAATATTATGACAAATAATCTGCTGCTGAATGCATCGTTAATATTCTAATAGATAAAAAGCCAACAGAGTTGTCTGTTATGAAGATTAGGTTTTGGAATATTTTAATAACATCTCAGAATCAATTGTTTTGCAAACAGCATCTTCACTATGATATTGGGTTTTGTTGGACGATAAATATCACCTTCAGAAGGAATGATCTGATTGAACTATTCTTTTCAACTTGGATGATAAACTTATGAATGCAAGGTTAGTGAAGTTTGCTAAATATGGGTAAAACATGGCTCTTCTTCCAACAGCAAGATCTGAATTCATCTTACTGTTGAAAAAGGAAATCTGCTCTCAGAAGTGACTACTGGGAGAGATATTGCAGGAGTAAGTCTAACTCCAAAGAAAACCCCATCCTTTTAGGGCAGAGAGTTCTTCTGTTATTGATGCTCATTCTTGGAAATCTACTCTTAATATGTGTGGAAGAACACTCTGCCTCTTTCTCCAGTTTTCCAAACTCTATCTTAGAAGTTTCAAGCTCTCAGAATAAGCAGAGGAAAAGACAGGAAAATGAGGAATATAAGCTTCACAAACCCAACTTAGACCCTGGATTGTTATCCATAGCCAAGAGACTCATTCGTTCCTATCTGCAACAGCAGAACTCTGAGAATTTTCAAACAGGAGACATGGCCCACACAATGGTAGGCTTCTTCACTCCTGTTCTGTAAGCATCTATTTGTTTTCCTCCTTTTCAGAAACTCCTGATTGTCACTAGACCACTCGTTTGTAAAACACTTTGCCTAGCTGAACTCTTCTCTCCTCTTAGAGCACAGCAATAAGACAAAAAATGGCATAAGCAATTCCAACTGAAAGTAACTAATTTGAAGTTTTTTCGAGTTTCTCCACAGATAAGAGAAACTTGCAAAACTTCCAGAGGAGCTACAACTAACAAGAGGATAATAAATCTCTGGCTGCAGAAAAAAACCTAAAATTTAGCGTAATGTAGAAAAACTTTTAGATTTTTTTCTTCATGTGCAGATTTTAGTTGTTAAAAAATCCTCAACTATAGAGAGACCTATAGGGATACATCAATCATTTGATTCCTTTTATATAAATAATGTATTTCAAGCTAAAACCTAAAATTTCAGTGTCAAAAATATGTCTGTCATTTAAATGTTATGTACAGGAAAGCCAGTGAAATACCAGAAACTCCAGGAGGCTAGCAGATCAATGGAGTGCATAGTAATTATGCTGAAGTGTTTTTCAAACCACTCAAAGCAGCTTTGTATTCATGCTAAGCAGAGAAACTGAACCAGGTAAACAAATCCGCCAATTCACAGTATCCTTGATCAAAAATAACCTCTTTTGAGACTATTTTCTGAATAATCATTTATTAAAAAGCTACATTGGTCTGCTTCACAGTGTGTCTCCTAGAATAAATATCACCATCATGTTTGGTATGATGAATTTACAGATTTTTCATGTTATGCAACGTGTTATGCCTTCACATTAGGATGACAGAAATTAACCAGAAAAGAAGACTAGTGTTTATTATACCTCGTGGCAGAAAAAATAAACTGCTTCATACAGTGATTTTTGTGGTCAGTATGTTCTAATAAGTGAGCAAAGACCAAGATTACATGAGGAAACAGTAAGTTCTATGAGACTGTTTTTTCTGCTCATCTTTCATATGATTTCTGCTGTTCTACTCCATGATAATTATTCCAGGACACATTAACATTAATTTTCAAGCAAAATCCCTCTCTCACATTTCTCCTTTTTCATTTTTTTCTTGATTACTTTCTGTTGATATTTCCAGATTAAGCCTCCAAAATTCCTCCAAAACATTTCTCCATTCTCTAAACTCCCCCTTAAAAATAAGAAATTCACCCAAAATTAAGATCACTGTTATTTACCAGATACTTATAAGTATTTACTGTACGGTAACTGTAGATATTGTATCTACTCTATAAAATGTTAGCACTATGCTAAGCAGGCAATTGTGGTGCAATGAAGGTGGGGTTTTTTGCTTGAATTTAGTAAATGAATGTAAGTAGAAACAATTAGAAAGGAAAAACCTGTTTGGATACATTACTGAGACCCTGACTTATAAGAAGAACTAGTGGAAGTCCAGAATTATTTCTGCAATGAATATCTAAATATACTGAAATATACTCAATTTTTAGTTGATGTCTCACATAGACAAGCAAAATGCAGATCTTGGCAGCATAACTTTACATTAAGTGTAATCCAAAAGAAGCCTGAAGTATATTCAACAATGTTTTTATGCAATCCATTGTATTCCATTTAAACTATTTGTTTATGCAACACTACAGAAATCAGCCATTTAAAATTATTTTGGCTAATACAGTTGATTAAAAACTTCTCTACCACAAATTTTAAAACCCTAATTTTTGTTCTAGCAAGATTTTGACAAACACCTTACTAATAAAACATTTTTTCATAACAGTCAATAAATATTCATTAGAGAAATGTAAATTTCAAGTAATTTTTTTCTGTTTAGTCTGCTTCTTCCTTCATCTGCTGCAGTGTCCTTCCTGCCATTAAATAAAAAATATCACTTATATTTTAAACAGAAAAGAGACTTATTTGAATCTTATCGATAATTTGTGGTTAAAATGTATTTTTGAAATTTTTTTCCTTAAAGTTTTTTAAAAATGGTTATCTATATAGAAATCAAGTTTTCAGTATTCTACCAATACACTTATCTCCTTCTTCATCCCCAACAAGTCAGGATTTTTATATCGATACCATTTTAGTTATGGTAATATGGTTTTAGTTACATATACTACCAATTCTTCTGAAACATTACCACTTATCCATAAATCATATTTGTTAACAGGAATATTTCATGTACAGTGTTTTGCAAGTGAGACAGTGAAGAAGAAACAAAAACTTAAAGAAACAGGAAAAAAGACTTCTCAACTCTAAAAACCCTAATTGTGAAGAACAAAGGTTCTTTCTCTTGGCATATGCTTTGGTACTTCTGGTACTTTAAATGTCCATTTACATTGGAATGACTGTCTCTAGACTGCTCCTAAGTCAAGGTTTCAAGGTTCAGATGACAAAAACACAGAAAATTAATCTAATTTATTCCTTTGTCCACTTCCTTGTTGCCCATCCACAAGAGCAAAAACCCTGAAAGTGAACATTTGTTTACAACTAAATTTTGTTGATATTTTCAAGGATGTCAAAATCCAAATTTTAACTCTTTCAGGTACAGGCATTTCTTATCGGTATATAAAAAGCAGACGAATGCTGGCTTTGGAACAACAGATGTTTTGAGAAAAGCCTGGAAAATATCTTTGAAAGTTGGCATTTCCAAATAATTATCCCTCCAAAATATTTAACAGAAAGTCAAATATTTTCTAGCTAGACTTTTACATTGAATGAAAAAAGAGCTATTGCTTTTGTTATTTGGTAAATTAATTTTCTAGTGTTTTTCAAATTGGGGCCATGAGAATCATGAAACTTATGGGAAAAAACCCTCATGATTATTGGATCTTTTTGTGTAAGATACTGATCTAATGAAGATCAGGCTCATGGCTTATTCAGGAAACCACAACATCAATAATTTTGATGTGTAAGTCCAGTTTGTGTCTTGATATACATGCATAAATGATATTCCTCAACAGGTAGAATTGACATATTTTGAAAATTTTACTATCAAGTTGTTGCCTGAATTAAAATGTTATACCTTATACAAAACAATAAACAAAGTCCCAGTATCATAATGATCAGAAATGTCATATAACTTTTCACAGAATTGGCAAATATATAACATGAAATATTTTTAATTTTGTGGTGTAACATTAACCTTTATCATAAAAAAACCCAGGTTTTCAAAAATCAGTGTGATATGTATTAAAAAATGTATTTCAGATTGTCTTATGTTTTACTCATTTTTATTTCTCTGTGTTTAGGAGTTAGTATAATAACCTTGTGAATGTATCTAGTGGAACTCCAGAAGCTAATATTCATTTATATCAAGTAAACTGGATTTCCATAAAGGAAAATATGAATGAACGTCTTTCAAAACACTTTGTAAACACAGCTGCTTAGTAAGTACATTGCATAGTCCTGTAAGCATCGTAATAAAAAATAAAATTTATATATTACAGCTGTAAAACAGAAACCTGTTTCTTAACTTAACCACTACAGATCGATGTTCTGTTTTCATTCTTGCAAGTAAACTTAGTATAGCCAATGCAGAAACTTAAACTGTATTTAAAAGAATATTGTACTCTACAACATAAGCTAAATACAAGACTTGATTGATTTTATCTTCAATGCTACATAACCACATAAACCTTGGTGTAATTAATAAAACAGCCTAGCACATGAAAGTCAGTAGCATTTTCCACCTATATGCACTCACTGTGTATCTGTTTATGTGGTCATAAAGGTACTGGGCTGTGAAGAATCTGGTTGTTAGTCCTTAAAATCAATGTCTTTATAAACATAAATTTATCTGTAATAATCACTTCTGAAGATATGGAAGTCATCTACCCAAGATGTGTGACTACTTAATGTGTGATAGGAAGTAGCGAAGCATCTATAATTAAGGAAAATGTCAGCGCTGTATGAAATCTAAATTCTCTTCTGTCTCTGGATTGAGAGTTAAAGCACAGAAAGTATAGTGAAAGTTTCAAATACAAGGTGTCATAACTGATTAATTTGTGATAGGTATCAAAGTGATTACCATTGAGTTCAGAACAATTAATTTCAGTAGATTATGAAGAACACTGCATATGTCTTGTTGTGAGTAGGGTCTAGATGCAGGTGGCTTCACTCATTTCCACATGATGACACTTCACTGGTATTTGGGGAAAATTTAGTCAATAAAATTTAGTCATGTCTTTATACTCATGTGTATGTAGCCAGTCCTGATTGATCTGTGACATTTCAGATGCAAACTGCAAACCTCAGAGTTGCCTTTTTTTCCTGGAAGTCAACATAAGCAAAAAAAAAAAAAAAAAAATTCCTTAACGCTGCCAAAAAAGTACTGTATTCCATATGGCTGCAGGGAATAAAATAAAGCTTTGGATCACAAAACAAATCTTAATTTTGCAGATGAATAAACCTCATGAACTTTTTGATGGGAGGACAATGTGATAAAACTGCCTCTGGGAAGTTCACAAAGTGGACCCATCAAGAAAAAGATCTTTCTTCTGAAAAACTTCCCTTTCAATTCCAATGAATCCTAATCTCTGTTAATTATTTTTCCTGAAAATTATACTCCTTCAAGTATATACTTGTTTACTGCAATCTTTGTGTGACATATATAAAGTACAAACTGTTTTATCTCTGACTTTTAGCCTTATAGCTTTTAAAAGAGACTAATTTGTTGTTTCAGTTTAATCCATTACTGGTGCATGCAAAGTTCTCTCTTTGTCTATGAAGATCTCACAGTGGCAATAAAACGATTCACAGACCAAATTAAATAGGCAAGTAGTGGAAACAGATGTATAAATCTCTAAAGACTGGCTCTACGTTTATTTCAATGACTGCTTAACTTCAAATTGACAGTCCCTGGAGAAACTAAGAAACCTCTGTCTTGGCAACTGCAGTACAGATATCTTCTCTCTAACTCACTGATCTTTCTTTTCCACAGTAACATAGCTGCCCCAAGATGAACTGGCAAGCCTGACTAAGACAGTTCTTGTGCAGTTAGACATGAAGGTTGAAAAACTCCAGTGTAAAAGAAGTTAATGCAGATGTTAAATCTCCTGGTAAAATCTAACCAGTGACCTACCACACTAAGAAGACATCAATATTGCTTTAAGTCCTGTTTTTTAAGGGAACAAAATTACACTTCCTCTTCCTTGAAAGGCTACAGAATCCAAATCAATGCAAGTATCCAGACAACCTGTGAACTGAGCATCCTAAACTGTGAACTTCTGTAGATGTTTCCTGACAGCTTCAGAGAAAGTTTTCAATGTTTATAGCAAGGGTGAAGACTCTTAGTCCCAGTTAAGTGCACAAAGGCTAGGTGTTAAGGACTTGTAATTCCCATTTTAAATTATGAAGTCCTTGTAAATCTAGTTGTAAGTAACCTATACATGAATGGCACAGAAAAGTACATAGTTGCCAGTCCTACGTTATTATTTGTTACAATGCTTTTTCTCTTATCTTGGGACTTTTGTTCTGCAAAAACTAGAAAGCTGAGTTCTAGGTGAGACAATCGTTTAATATATACTTTGGTAGTGGGTTAACTGTGCCTGGAAACCAAGTGCCCATTGTATGACTCCTCCGTGGGTTGGAGGGGAAGAGTCTGACTCACTATTGTGTTTACCCTTATCTCTGCTCCTGGAGCACCTCCTCCTCTCTTCACTGACCTTAGTGTCTGCATAGTTTTCTTTCACATGTTCTCACTTCTTTCCTCAACTCTTCTTCAGTATTTTTTTGCCTCCTTTCTTAAATATATAATCACAGATGTGCTACTACTATGCTTGGTGGGCTTGACCATCGGAAAGTCCATCTTGGAACCAGCTGGCATTGACTCTATCACACATAGAGGAAGCTTCTAGTTGTTTCTCACAGAAGCCACCTCTGTACATCTCCACACTACAAAAAGCTTTCTATGCACCATAGATCTACAAAACAGGTTTAATCACTATTTCGTTAATATTCTTACAAAACACAAGTGCCTTTAAAACAAATTTTCCATGGAATCAAAAACTGTTAAAACTGAATTTATGATATTAATTTTGTGAACACACAGCTAGATTAGTACAATGCTGAACTTCCTAAATACCTCACTGTGCCTTCCATTCATATTTAAAATGTGTAACTTGCATCAGTTTTGGACCTAGGAGACAGAACTCTAAAAGTATTTCATCATTATAAAGGCAACCTCTGTTGTATTCTATATGTCTTTATCCACACCTGAAAAACATTTATGACTCAATAATTTCTATACAGAAATATCCTCCAGTTGTGTGATTCATGGCAAAATCAATCCAGAGGATAAACATATGCAAGAAAACTAGTTTATTAATGCTACCAAACTGCTAGTGGAACCTTATTAAAAACCTACCTGCCAACATTTCTTCAAGAAATTTCTTTCACAGTGTGCCAACAGGTGTAAAAAAAAGACAGCAAGATTTTTTCCTCCTTATGTAGGATAAAAACTCCATGAGGTGAAAAATGAAAAGGTTATCCACTTCCAAAACCTTCATTATATGAACAGACTCACAGGTCTGGTAATGAATTGCTCATTATTTGATGTCGTTACCCTGTCATGTACATGCATGGAGTGACTGGAAAAAGAGAAGTTGCTGCCTGCAGTCTTTACTGGAAGGAGTACAGACTTCTGTGTGCTGGAGGATAGCATACTGTCCAGTACATGTACATAGTTGAGGACCTGTAACAATGTAGTATGAAAAATAATTGAGTAAAAATCTCACAGATCTAGCTTACTGAAATGCCAGGAAAGAACCGTCGCTGTCAAAGGATATCCTTTCCTTACTTAGCCAAAATCACACTTAGTGGCTGGGCTCTGTATGATGCATATATGTAGAAAATTGTGTATGTTCACTAGCTGAGAAGTCCTATAAAAATGACCTGTCATATAAACAGGGTCAGGACTTAATAAACAGCACAATGAAAGTGCAACTTTAAAATGTGTATGTGTAAAACAAGCTAAAGACTTTAGAGCAAGTTCCAGAACACAGCTCAATTGTAAACTTTCACATTTTGACTTCATAAGGTTAGTATATATTTAGGAATACATATTGGCACTCAGATTGCTGAGAGCAATTTTTGTTTTGAGACATTATATGAGGGTAATTCCTCTACATTTTTTATTATTTTTATTTTCCCTTTTTATTTTTTTTCTGTATGTCAAAGAATTCCTTCTTATTTCTGTTCTCTTCTGCACACAAAATCTACTCTAACTTCTCCTCTAACCTGTTAACTCCTGTGATGTTTCTAAACTAAGTAGATAATACTAAAATACTCTTATACTTGCATATTGTCACTCCAGAACCTGCACAGAGAATCAGACCTTCCTAAAGTTACCCTTGTGACAAAGGTATTGTTATGCTTAGCCAAGCATGGAAGAAAAGTAAAAAAAACAACCCAAAACAAGAAAAAAGTAATATTTCTACTAATTCACATAAATAGTGGTACGACAATTCATTGACACTATATGAATAATCAGTGGCATCAAAATTATCAGGAAATAGTATAAATATCTGAAAGAAACATATGTCATTAAATCCTCATGTTGTTAGACTAAGAAAAATAGAAGAAGGAAGTAGTTATTTCAACACTGAACATGCATGAACAGATACATTGTGTAAGTGGTACACAATGAAGAAATAATACGCAAGATTCAGCAAAAACATAGTTGCAACCACTGCATTTTCGTTAAAAAGCAAAGAGAAAACATTGCCTGTTTAGTCCTGCCTAAGATGTAGTAAAAGGCCTTAATGATAATTACTATTTTTTTCTATTTCTAGCAAAATGGCACTGATTTTCTGTGTGCATGGAAAACTAGCATTTCACAAATGTTGAATTAGACTTTCAGTTTCACAATAGTCTGCTTTCTAATGATGTAGAAAATTGATAATTATTACTAAACATCTATTCATTAAATGAAAAATGTTTTGTCATTATAGGTCAAAAATGAAAAAAAAAAAATGCCATTAGCTTCATTTTAGATTTTACCAAGCTTTTTATTAACAAACAGATTTACAACAACAAAACAAAATAATCCCTGGGACAGTACCATTGCATCCTACTTTTGAGTCACAATCTATGTCAGAACCACAGAACAAGGCACCCTGGTGGTACTGAAACAAAGCTATTTCTACAGTCTTGCTGCCTTGTCTTGTCTTATCTCAGTCATTTTGTCCATGCTTTGGAAAGTGGAACAGTACCAAATTTCATTGCTGCAGGCGCCTTAACAGAATAGAACATCAGCAAGAAAATGATAGTGTATGATCTGTGAATTGAATATATTCCTACAGGCTCAGTTTTGAAGTGAAATTATCATGTTTAACTCACTCTCTCCACCAACTGAAACATAAGAGCCATTTTGGCTAGCTGGAGGGTGAGCTGAGAGTTCCACTCAGAAAGCACCAGTGTACATGAGCATACTCAAAAATGTGACAGGATTACTAACAATATAAACACAAATTTTAATAATGGAAATACACTCTGCAAGAAAGAGGTCAGTGGTTGCTTTCATGGGAGAAACACCACTAGTATTACCAACTTGTATAGCAATTTGCTTGAATCTACAAAGAAAAAGATTTTTTTCCTTCTTTCAGCAGAGAAAGTATTTCAGAGTACATTTATCTAAGAGACCATCTGTCATTGCACTTCTTTTGCTGGCATCTCCATTCCTTTTTTATCACAAAGGAATAATTAAAAGCAATTTTATCTTCCTCAGCTTTGCTTACTACCTATTCTCTGCCTTTTTCTTTTCTTTTTTCTTTAAGCAGCACAACAGAATTGTTCATTTCTTCAGCAATGTTTTTTTGGCAGTGGTTAGCTCATGACATATAGAATCGTAGAATCATAGAATTACCAGGTTGGAAGAGACCCACTGGATCATTGAGTCCAACCATTCCTATCAAACACTAAACCATATCCCTCAGCAGCAGACTTCTCGCAGCAGACACTTGATGGCCTGGCTAGAGGCAGGTTATATCTTTTAAATAACTTTGACTTTACTCTCATACGTACACACGTAAACTGCTATAACTTGTTGAAAGCAAAATGTGGTCTATGCACACGAGAGGCCGAGGTGGCCAGGAACCAGCAGTGTGAGCAGTGAGATGGAAGATGAGGATGGCGGGTTGCTTGAGCCTTTGGGTTTGGCTCTCACCACCAGTGCCAGAGGCTCCCAGAGGCTGGGTGGGACAGGCAACCAGCCACGGTGAGAAAGACGGAGTCCTCAGAGAGGCCTTTGCCTGGCACAGTTGCCCAGGGACTCGGCCCTTCTCTGCTCATTTACCATTCAGCACAGCTTGACTGCTTCATTGAGGAGATGTGCAGCAGCCTCTGCTCGCGTGGGTGTTCTATGGGGACCCGCAGTGCGGACAGCGATCCCACAGTTGCATTTTTGGTTTATAAAGAAAAATCCCTTCAGCTGCCGGTCACCCATTCATGAACTTGTGTTGGAGTTGCCTAAAGTGAAGGGTGGTGATATTCATGCCAGTTTACTGAATGGCATTCAAGGGTGGACATACTAAAACCCAGAGACATGTAGTGATTGTCCCAGATGATAGAGTCTTAACTTGGGGAATTTCACTCTTTGTTCAGTTACTGCCAATTAACACAAAACTTTTGATCATCTATTCAGATACTAGGAAAAAAGAAATCAAACAGCTAAGTGAACAGTTACTCAAACACTCTTCCTATTCCTTTGCCAGATTCAACTCCAGGCGAGCACCTTTCCTGTCTCCTGTCTGCGTCTCGCCATCCCTTCACTTTTGCTATATATTATGTTCAGTTCCTCCTAGCTCCTTCAGTGAAACAATGGGCAGCAGAGGTGGTTTGGGCCATGGGTGTAACAACTTCTGTGTGCCACATCTTTCCTCTCACAGTTTTTCCTATGTTGCAGCATGGGGAGTCCATGGCCAGCGTCACTCCAGGGTGCCTCTGCCCTAGAGCACTCTGCCCATGGGCCCCAGTCCACCTTCTCTGTCATTTAAGACCTCATCCCAGAGCATGCCTTGAAACACACCCCCATCACTGTCTTCTGCTTTTTCTCAATCTCTTCCCACCCTTGCAAATTCCGTACTCTCAAACAGGGCTGTGCAGAGGTGCCCAGTGCCCTGGATGCAGCTTTGATAAGCAGCATGTGTTCCACAGTGGTGGAGGAACTGGTCAACGGGCAGCATCTGGCACCCTGCAGCCCCAGGTGTGACGCTGTGAAGCACCCAGCATACAGCAGCTTCCAGAGGCCCATTTTTCCAGGTACTTTGCAGAATGAGGTAATCCACATTAGAAGACCAACTATATCATAACTGAAATGGAGACTAAGACAGCACACAAATTTTAAATCTAAGTATTAGAGCTCAATATTTATAGGCAGGAAAAATGTGAGTCACACAGCTCAGCGCCTAAGGTCACAGACAGTTACATATAATTTTTTTTTACTCACAACACAGTCTCAGAAAGCTTTCTGAAAAATACATTTCTTCAGAATAAAATACCCATTGCAGGAAACATCTGTCATCTGACTTGAAGCACTAGAACATTGTAGGGGCTCATAAAAATAAATTGCAACAAAATAACTGTTTTGAAATAATCTAACATGTATGATTTAACTTAGGAGAAATCCTCTTGCCATTGATTGAAAGGTGTTTATATGCTACAGTGGTGTCAGAATAACAGGAAAACAGAAAAGTACAAAAAAGTACAGCAGGAAACTTGAAAGGATAATAAAATATCACATTTTCCCCTTTTTCATCCCTGTAATAATCTCAGCCTATTAAATTCAGAATTTCTGGAAATTCCAAAGTCCAGCAAAACATTAAGCATTTGTTCATCAATAAGAAATTAAAATTGGTCTTTCTTATGTTGCTGACATTTTTTGGCAGTCTTTATCTAGGAAACAGCAATTAGGATTTCTTTCACTTTACTTCTTTTAACCCATGTATTTGTATAATAGAGAAATTGGGGTCAGCTGGGCACCAAAAGGGAGAACTACAATACTTGGTGATAAGTGACCTCATTCTTTCATTTTGTTTTGGGTTTGTGGTTTTTTTTTTCTAATTACTAGCCAGGATTGATAGAGCAGTATAGACCCACGTCTCCTCCATGGCTCCTGCAGACCATGCAATCCCACTGGCATAAGACACTAATGGCCTCAGTAATCACACAGCCTCAGCCTAGCATCCTTGATTCCTTCCATACCTATAGCAAATTGGAGGGTTTGGCATGGGCATTCTATCACTCCCTGGTTTCCCAACCCAAAGATGATACGAGGGTGTGAAGTTAGTAGCAGTTATGTGTCAAGATTTGTCTGTAGCTTCTTTGCCCTTCCAGCCCAGAATTGGTTAAACTTGTGCATTAGAACAGGGCAGATGTAGTCAAGATCTGAGTGCCTTCACATCGACTTTTCCCTGTGACATCTTGTGTACCAATTTCTTCCTAAACTATAAAATCAAATAGGACAAATTCTGGTGATGCTTCATTATCTATTGTGATAATATTCAGGCTACTTTAGAGTTTTAATAAATTTCCATAGCTGAATTTAGTATCCAGATGAAAGATTATGCTGCAGTTAAACTAAATTTTCTCAAGAAGCAGTTGGAAATCCTGACTGATATCAAATATGCAAGTTTTTTGCACAACTAAGCAGAGAGCAGAAAATGTTAAAAATAATAATCTTGAATATAACTTTATAAACCTAGGGAACAGGAACTAATAAATTGAACATGTGCTGCTCTGCAAATAATATATAATAAAAATATCTTGCAGCATTATAATATGATTACTAAAACAACGAATATACAATTGCAAAAATATGCCAAAGACAAGAAAATAACCACAGATTTACAAATTAAATTCCAAACTAAATCCTTTCTTGCAGCTATACAATTAAACTCTGCAGTGCTCAAATGTAATAAAAAAATGTACTGTGAAGTACCGTGTTGTAGTATGTCAGCTGTAACATAAAAAACACAGTAACATAGAAAATCACTCTGATGTAAAGGCAGATACCCCTCCTATATACTTTCACTTCACAGTTGTCATAGTAGGAAGGAGGAACAAAAAAATACCATGGAAGAGTTTATTCATGGTAACCGGTTACTTTCTGGTTGCATAGTCCTATTTTTGAGTCCTAGGTAGTCTGGGAAATTACGGCTGAATCTGCCATTTTTCTCTGTTCAATAAAGTAAGATTACAATACCAGGTTTAATTATAAAAACATTTTTTACTTTACTGAACACAATAGCAAAATAATACAAATGTCAAATGTATGATATTTGCTCATTGTTTGGAATGTATTATACAGAATCTGGAGATAAGATTTATTAAATGATGCTACGTGTGCCGTTAATGTGTAACATTCTACTTCTAAAATGGAATAGCAAAAGAGTTAAAATAAAGAACTTAGTATTAATGCAGATTTTTCACCTGCCATAATCATCTCTTACAGTGCTTTATTCCATTCTTTTTCTTCTGAAATTTCTCTCTGAAACGATTTCTTCCTTAAACTTCAAGTCATATGATATTGTATTACAGTAAATTTCAAGTCTTAATAGACATCATTTTAAAATGCAGTAATTGTCATAGCATTTAGCTGAAGTTAAAATATGAGATCTTATTCAGAGTTTACTAAAGTCCATCAAAAATATGCCTGAGACTTTATCTGAGAGTACAGCATGGATCCAGACTACAGATCCTGAAAGAAGTTCAAAAAAAGAAGCAGAAGTAAACAATAAATCTGTATTGCTTAACAGAGAAATAACTCTGTGAAAGAGCTTCAGTTATCACTTAGAACTAGCAGCTAATTGTCTGCAGGTTATCTGCCCATTTATTGCTATACCAAAGGGGCTGATGTGCTGCATTTAGAATTTACTGACTGCTAAAAGAAGGATTTGCTTCCTTGCTTAATGCACTAAAGTTCCATACAGCAGAGCTTGTATTGCATTCTTTCATAGTGTAACAAAGTATTTCAATATAGCAGAGATCCATGAGGATAATTTGAGTCTTGCTCTTATCTTCTTGGTATGGAATCTTCTTTGTTTGTGAATTCTCAGATTTGACACAGGAATTGAATGAAACAGATAGTCACTCATTTCCAGGTTGCCTCTGCTAAGCCAACTATACCATATGGTGATGTTCACAACATAATAAGCAATTCTAGGTCAATGCATGTTAGTACGAACTGCAGCTTTCTTGAAAGGTTTAGCTTCTAAGCCTGCAACAGTGATTCTAGTATTGTTTTCACCACTTTTAGAATAAATAATTTAACTGAGAGAAAAGCATATGAAAGAGCAAGCAGAGATGTCGATTTATGCATTCTCTCACTAAACATTGCATATGTCAACTATCTTTAGTCTTGTTTTTTTTCTGGCAGATAACAAACTGCATGTGTATCATTGACCAAGCAAACAAACTCAACATACATTCCTCATTAAAAGAAATCAACCTCTTTCAGAAAAAGAGGATCAAATCACAAAGTTTTAGACTTCATAGAATCATAGAATCACCAGGTTGGAAGAGACCCACCGGATCATCGAGTCCAACCATTCCTATCAAAACACTTCCTTACCAAGTGTTTGATATGCTGGAAATGTTTCCACTATGCAGGTATGAAAATGGTCAACAATTTCTTGAAACATGATTTTATTGAAAGTTATTTGATTCCATCCTATGTAGGTTAAAAATGAATAAATAAATCTTCTTCTAGGGACTCACTTACGTGGGACACTTGAAAGTAATCTGCCAAGCCAGTTGCAAGGAAGTGAATGAAAAATCACTTTCCACTTTATGCTTTCTAAAAGTAGTACAAGGAATCACATGACACATGCAGAGTCCAAAGAACATGTAAAGCTATGGTAGGATTCAGCCAAAAGCATATTTGAAAAAAAAAAGCTTTGAATTTCAGATACTTTGCTTTCTATTTTTTATATACAAGATGCTTCATTTAAGAGACAGGTTTGGAAAATCCACTTAACCAGGATATCTTGATGAGAAGCAGTTGAACCTCATGATAGTGAATGACAGCAAATTTATTTTTGCAACAAAATTAACATAGATGTTCCTTAAGAGAAGTGCACTTATCCTAGGGCAAGTGATTAAATGGTACTTCATTTCTTAGAGGATGGGTGTGAAACTATCAGATCTAATCTAGTGACAAAGTTGGTAAATTAAAAAGAGAGGTAAGACAAAGGAATACAGAGGAGATGCAATAAATCTATTTATTTCCATATTCCCTTTCTAGAAAAAAAATCAGATTTTTTTCAAAACCTGGAAATAAACATCAGTAAAAAAAAAAATCCCACAACACTTTTTTTAACTTTACAACAGTTACATATCATATTGTGACATGTCTTTAGCATAGGTAGTCCAGTTAGGGATATTACAGTAATCTGCAAAACCATCCATTTGAAAAAGGCTGTTGAAACTCTACCCTACAAAAAAGAGGAGAGAGTGTGTATGATAAAAGCTCAGAAAAAAATTAATAGAACTATGATCTTGATCCATGAAGGAGTCCTTGGTTCTTGTAAAAATCCCCAAATTCTCTGTAGGACAGGTAATTTAAAGTTTTATTAAGAGAATCATGTTAATAGAGTGAGAGGGGGAAAAAAAAGTCATTTAGAGTTCTATTTTCTTTTTTTGAAAAAAAACCCCAACCCTTTAATCCTAACAAACTCGACCTGATATAAATTAAAATGTGCAACAGAATTCATCCAAAAGACCATGCCCATCTTTTTCACACAGTCTGACACAGAAATTATATTGCTACTTTAGATATTAATACATTTGCATAAGCCAGAAAATATCTCAACACCCACCAAAACTTAATAAAAGAAACTCAACTCAGATTAAAGACTTCAGTGTGCCACAGGGAGAAAGAAGCAGAAGGTAAGGACGTTGCCAGTGCCCTAGGAAGATAACAAAAAACCCACCTACTAGCAACATGTGAAATAGGGGCAAACATATATTGGAGATACAAAAAGCAAGGGAAAACTGACCCTAGCTGTAGTAAATTTCAGTGACACAAACATTGATCTAGGCAAGTTTTCTTGCACCTACTACTCAGAGTTCCTCAGCTATGTTGATGAGATAACAACTCCTTGTATCCCTTAGTTATCTGCAACATGGACAGTTATCTTGTGCCTGTCCACTATCTGCAGCTTAGAAATATCATTTGCCTAAAAAGTCATATTGAAACTATGTGCATGAATGTGTACACACAGACCCCCACTTGCTCAAAGAGTTTCTTCTCTAACTTTATTAGAGCATTTTTCAAAGTTAAAGAATTATTTAAAAGCAAAATTCTTATTTAAATATCTTAGATATAAGAAACTAGGAAAAAACCTAGAAACTGATTTAATAAGAGAAAAATTATTAACAATAGACCCCATTTTCAACAGGAGTTCAATTGAGATTCAGAGGGTCTAGTTTACTTCTTTTTTTAGGATTTCAGTAATACAAACTCAATAATATGACAACTATAGAGACTTTATTTTATTTTTTCTCTAGTCTTTTGCATTATAAACAGAGAATTGAGTATTTTGGTTTTTTTCTTTGAACTGACAATCTCTCACTATAAAACCATAGTTTTAAAGTTACTGTAGTCTTTCATTTCTAGCTAGCAACACTTTCTAGGGCAGATAAACATTTACAAACAGCAAGAATAATGACATTTTCTCCCTATTTCCATAAGACAGTTCATCCTATTCCATTAGGTAATGTCTGAGAAATTGACCTTGTAAATGTTATCCAACCGAATGTTATAGAATACAGAAACACTGGAATTACATTGTATTGGAATACTCAGTAGCCTTGAATATATACAGTATGTTATTTCAAATCAGAATATATATACTTACTGGTAAGAAAAACTTTTTGGAAACTTTGTAAGATTTTTTTTTTTTACATACGTAGATCTAGTGGAGATTTTTTTCATCCATTTTTAACGTAAACTTTTTACTGGAAATACAAACATCCCTCTGTGCCACTCGCTCCCCTGAAGACATCGCTGCAAATTTTATCATTTGTTTCTGTTTCCTTATTTTCATTTCCAAGATAGAAATATACAGCTCATTGTCTTAGTGATATTTATGGGTTACTTCTAATAAATTGCTAAGTAATGGAATATTGCATTGAAAAAACTCATGAAGGTACTCTAGATCTCTTACTATACACATTACACCAAACACAATGAAACACCAAAGCAAATGTTAAGGCAATTATCTTCAAAGCACTTAGAGGACTAAGTTTCTTAAATTTGACTTAAACTTCGGGAGTTTAAGAGCATTGGCATATCTGTAGTTTCTCATCATTACTAAAACAGAAGATTTGTAGCTGTAGTAAAACTAGTACAAAAATCTAAAACTCAGCCTCTGCTGTTCACTCCTTTGCTCTGTATAGGTAAAGTATCTGTCAGGGATCACAAAATTTTGAACCTCATCTTGTCTGTCTCCCTCATGAGGGAAGAAACAGAGAATGGTGCAAGTGATAATGGAGTCTATCTGTCTTAGTACAACAGAAAGTTTTTCAGAGGCATGCAGTTAAGGTGGTTGTCTAAAAAAAAATAAAATGCAGAAAATGAGAGCAATGAAGTCAGTGACACTTGTCCATGTGAAGTTGCTGGAAGTCTAGAGACTAGAGACTTTACAAAAAAAAATTAAATTACTTTGGAAATTGCAAAAATTCCAGTGAGATAAGATGAAGAGTAACTGTCAGAAAATTCAACTAGCATCTGGCTAGAGTATACCAGCACAATCACAGGAGGAAATACAGACTGTAAAGTTAGTAGACTTAGATAATGGCTGAGAAAAGGCAAACAAATGCAAACATTTGCTAAAGGACAAATATTTTCATTTATGTGGCCAAACAACAAAAGTATTAAGGAAAGACTAGCGTATTTCTGGAAGTTTTGAAATAAAGAATGGATACTTTACAATGGAATTATCATATTCACTGCAAGCCATTGCCTTTAATGTTACAGGCAGTGTTATATATGTAGGTAGACAAATAATTAAACTCGTGTGTCTGGTCTTAACATAAATGAGCCAGTAAGTTTTGGATCTCATCCTTTCAGTCATCTTTGTATAACCTCACTTCCCCTAAGGTGTATGACAGAAAATCATAAAGTCAGGGAATCAAATTCATTTTGGTTCTTAAGAAATTGTAGGGCCTCAGATAATGAGGAAAATATCCATGTCCAATCTCAACATATTTTATTAAGAGTATTAAGCAGTCATTTATTAACAATTTTTCCACACAGCATATTCCATGCTGGAATATTAATAACAGATGTGCATGAACATAGGCTACTAGTTTATGTAATGGATTATTAACATATTAAATTCAGCAATAGTAATTTACTATACAGATTAAACCCTATAACACAGAACATTTATTTTGTTAGAAAAAAATATAGTCTAGTAATATAACTTAAACTTTCAAGAACCATCTCACTGTACATTTACATAATAAAAGGGTATATTTTCTGTTGATTCAATGTCCTTGACTTTCTCTGTTTATTTTTTACCCCATGATTTATGTAGCATCTTTGCCAGAAGAGGTGGTGTGTAATTCTATTGCATTCTCAGCCTCATTATTAGTAATGGATTCATTTTCAGTTTCATCACTAAAGCCAGTTCATTATCTGCAAAGACAAAATTATCTTCATATAGATTCTGAGGTAATTGATTCCTCTATTTATATGCTGAAGAAAACCTTGCTCACTCAAACTGGGAATAAAAGCTCTTCTTCTTCCCCTCCTCCTTCCATTAAATAGTGACAGGAAACAACTGCGATTTTCACAGATAATATAAAAATAATCAGTGATAAAACAAGTATAGTTACTGTCAATTATGTTATTCTTTGCAGCAAGAGAGCTTCTTAATGGTATATCTTGACTAAATGACATGTGCATTATCTTTCATTGTAAAAGAAGGTCTCTAGAAACAATACTGGAAATAAATATTCTATTTATTAGTAGCTGAAACTGTTAATAATCATCATTTTTATTCTTCCCTTTTCATTATTGTCCTCCAAGATTACTTAATCCACTTGCAGTACAGAACAAAATTAAGGATTTACAATAGTATTACTATATACAGGATAAAACTGAAATGTATTTCTCACTCAGAGAGTAGGGGATGGAAGACTGAAATGTTTGAAATATTTTTGATAAAGTAGAAGGGCCTTTATTTTTTTTTTAAATTTTGATTAATTTTTTAAATATCTGGAATGGAGCAAGCAGCATGTGAATTGATTTTATGTTTGGTCTTAGTGTCACTGATGATATAGCTTTGTTCTATTTGTTCAGTTGTGCTTTCTAAGTGATTTATATTTGAGTACTTCTGAACATATATAGGTCTGCATATGTATTTCTTCACTGAATTTATAAACATAATAACATACCGTTGCTTCATAGACAGCATAGTTAGAAGTCGCTTAACAAGAAAATTATTTTCTTAACTTACCCGAATAAAATATAAACAAGCAGAAACTTTTACTTTGTTGGAAATATTTTAAAAACAACCTAGAACTAGTCCTACTTCCAGCACTAAATCTACTCATTATAATTAATCTGTAATTTTCAGTTTCTTATGAGTGGTCCTCTTGGTCTTTTAACATATACTGTCATTTGGTCATCCAAAATGCATCAACTTTATTTTTCTTAATTTACCTTAAAATTTGTGTGTACTTACAATATGAAACCATCGTATTCATCTATTATTTCCTCAGACAGAACAAAACCAGTTAAAAATTAGAGCTATCAGTCTTGATTGTGGCAATAGAACACTTTGATAATGTACTTCAACTTGTTTCTCAGTATTATGGAGTTTAATTAATTTACATGACTGTCTGAAATTACAGAACAGATGAACTCAGAAAGAAATCTGAAAGCCTTTGCGTTAGATTGCTCACATTATGGGTTTTTTTTGAAGACACCAGTTTCTTTCTTCAGTAGAATTGTTTCCTTTAAAGCAAGGAAACCTGGGAAGGCCTCCTTTTTAAAACTGTTGACCACAAGACAGGACTTGGCTGAATAACACACTGAGATCTCAAACTCAAACTTAAAAATTCAATTTCTCATAAGCCCAGTTGCTGGTCTATTCTGCATACAATGACATTAAAAAAATAGATGAATTGCATCTCTTATTTATGTGCATTGTGTTTACATTGCAAGGTTTTGATGATGGGGGTGATTGCAGGGATGGATTCAGTGAGAAGAGGGGCTATGCCCATGTCTGACTCAGACAGTTCCAGCTGGCATCAAAATAGATCCACTGCAAGACACATCTGAGCTCCTCAAACATGGGAATATTGCCTCTGAGAAAGTGCATTTAATAAGAGGTAAAAAGTACTGTGCAGCAGTTGAGAGAGAAGTGAGAGGGAAAAAAAAAAGGTGTGAGAAACAGCCCTGCAGACACCAAAGTCGGTGAAGAAAGAGCAGGAGGAAGTAGTTCATGCAGCAGACCACACATTTCCCTGTAGCCCACGGAAAGGACCATAATGAAACACATATTAGCTGCTGCAGCCTGTGGAAAGAACCCACGTGGGAGCAGTTCACAGAGGACTGCAGTCAGTGAGGGGAACCCATGCTGAAGCAGGGGATAAGCATGAGGAGCTGCAGAGAGAAGCTATTATGGACTGACCACAGCCCCTCATTCCCCATCCCTTGCAGGGAGGATGTAAGGGCATTGAGAATGAAGGAGTGAAGTTGAGACAGGGAAGAAGGGGTGAGTGTATTTGTGTTAAGGGGTTTTTGTTGTTGTCTTTTCTTCTCACCACCCAATTCTATTTTTAGTCACCAATAAATTAAATTAATCTTCCCCAGATGTGTCTGTTTTGTCCATGTTTATAATTGACCCACACACTTTTGCATCTTATTTTATCCTTTTGTCTTGTTTGGGATGACAGGAGAGTGAGAGAGGTCACCTGCCATGCAGTGCTAGAAATTTAAACTCATACCCCCTTGGTACAAAAATTGTGTTCAACTTGGAGCCTCAGCCTTGCCTTAACTTGGTTAAAAAGTTTTATATTTTGTGGGTTTACATACATTCTGTACAATAATTGTTATTTTAACAATGGAGTGTATCATTTACCATTCCAGTTCTCCTCCTAATCTCCATGTCTGTCCGTTTGGACTCATAACAATTCTCTGTCTACTTCTATTAAAACAACACAAAAGCTAATTATATCGACTTTCAAAAACAAGATTAACCTCCATATAGAGTTCTCTGCACTAATGAATATCTTCTAAATGTGTTTGCCTGAGATTTTTTTTTAAAGATTGATTAAAATTTTTTTAAAAGATATTTTTAAAGTAGTTGAATAATTTTAGGTTACTTCTCATCATAATTTTTGCAAGTTTGCATTTGGTATGAGAGTGTTAGGAGATACAGCATAATCAGATAATTTCAATACTAAAGGCATATCAATCACATTCACAAGCAGTCTGTATAATTTTAAAACAATCACTGTCAGAATTATCTTTATTTTCTTCTGAGGAAACAAGGCCTTTGAAGATGCCTAGTTACAATCAGTAATTCCAGTTATACTAAAGTGCTTAGCATTTTTGTAATCTATATTTTTGTCACATTCTCAAAAGAAAAGAACACGCTTAGATTTTCAGGAAAAAAAAAAATCAGGTGTTTCCTAGAGAGAGGAGATATCTAAATAGTACTTGAATAAGTTTAAATCATTAAGAAACTAAGAAAACAGAAATTATTAACTGCAGTTTCATTGAATAAAAGCAGATGAACACATTATTTAAACACAGCAAAAAGCATACAAGGTCCAACACGCAAGCCCCTCTGCCCCCAGTTCTGTGCCTGTAATTCTTTTTATTTAACAAATTAAGAAAATCAACTATCACCACCTGCAAAATATTTCCCTTCTGAGTTGACTTACAGATGCATACGATGCTGCCAATGTTCAAAACAATTTTGCGTATCATTTTCTGAAAGGTTGTTGAGGGTTTGTGTCCCATTTGCTTTCACATCTTTTAATGTCAAAAATGGGTTCCTTTGAGTCCCAACTTGATCTCTGGGAAGAGGTAGTTGTTAGCTTAAAAACTTCTTCAAAGTCAAAGTGTTGTGGGCCAGCACATTGTCTTGACATTAACTTATTGTTCACTCCTGCACACCGACATTTTCCAACAGAGGTTTATAACATTGTCTATATTTGAACACACGTCCACTCATACTGATTGAAGTTCTCGTGTTGAGACTTGTTGCACTGTAACAGGTTAGAACATCTTTTATAACCATATCTTGTCTCTCCTCTCCCGCTCTCGGTTCCCAGTCTGTGGGGTTACTTTCACGTTTTTTGTCAGATCTCAAATATCTGAGGATTTTTTTCCTTTCTTCTTCCCCATTGACACAGGCTCTATACATGTCCAAATCAGTTTAATTAATGAGGTTGCCAATACTTCTCAAGACAATAGACAGATAGCTGGAGACATAAAGTGGTAAAAAGTTACATCTAACAGGAACAAGGTAGAGGCAGAAAAGCAGGTAGAAGTGAAACAAAAAAGAACAAATAATGTGCAATAGAAACTTGGAATGCAGAAAAATAAGAGAGATGAGGAAAAAATGAAAGATAGAAAAAAACCCAAAAAGCCTAAGGACTAGAAATTTCTGCAGTTTGGAAGCATCTAGAGTGAAATACTCAGTTCATTCCTGCACACTCTCAAGATACCATTAATTTCCTTTAAATTTATTCCCCATGGGAAATTTCTAGAAACTTAGAAGAGAATCCTGAACTCAGTTACAGTTAAAATATGGAGACAGACATTACTCAGAGATGTGTATTGTCTCAGAAAGAAACTTACTTGTTACTTTTCACTTTCTATGTCATAGAATCATAGAATAGTTTGGGTTGGAAGGGACGTTAAAGATCATTTGGTTCCAAACTCCATGCCATGGGCAGGGGCATCTCACTAGATCACACTAGCCAAGGCCCCATCCAGCCTGACCTTGAACACCTCCAGGGATGAGGCATCCACAGCTTCCCTTAGCAACCTGTTCCAGTGTCTCACCACTCTCATGATGAAGAAATTCTTCCTTATATTAAGAATAATCTGGCCCTCTCCAGTTTATAACCATTCCTCTTCATTCTATTACCACAAGCTTTTATGAATTATCCCTCTCCAGCTTTTCTGTAGGCTTCTTTCAGGTACTGGAAGGTCACTACAACATCTCCTTGGAGCCTTCTCTTCTCCACGCAGAACAACCCCTACTCTCTCAGCCTGTCCTCATACGGAAGGTGCTCTAGCCCTCAGATCATCTTTGTAGCCCTCCTTTGGACCCGTTCCAACAGCTCCATATCCTCCTTCTGTTTAGGATTCCAGAACTAGACACAATAGTCCAGATGAGGTCTTAAAAGAGAGAAACAGAGGGGCAGAATCACTTGCCTCCACCTGCTGGCCCGTCTTCTTTTGATGCAGTCCAGGATGCCTTAACTTTTAATTCATTTCTGTTTCCTTTCAAAACATCAACAGAACATTTTCATGAAAAAAAAAAAATTCTTTCAAACAAAGTTTGCATTCCTTTCTCTCTTAAGTATTTAGATGTAAATCTCTAAGATGTCTATTAAGGCTCATATCAATCAGGAAATATGAATGTACTATAAACTGCAGCTAGAACATGACTGAAGGACACAGAAGTATATAGATAACTTTTGAAGATGAATCATCAAGAGAAATTGAAATAAAAGCATGAGAGAGTATAGAGAAATTGAGATAAAATCCACAGTAGTTTAAGCAAAGGAAAAATGATAATGTTTTATAATGTGAAGATGCACATACTGAAAGGACTGATAAATCATTCAGGATTTCTACAAATATACCTCAGTTAAATGCTAGGGCAGACAAGCACACATATTTAGAATAATGTTGAGAAAACATGAATTGAAAATCCAGTCTCACAGCTGAATTACTGTAAGACTAGTTGATGACTGCTGTTAGAAAATGATTCATTTAATTCTTCTGCAGATTAAAGTATTTCTTTGTTTTCTCAAAGAGATTTGTGCAAATTGAAAAAAGCACTTGTCAATTAAAAACCATTTTTCAGCATTCTTTTAGCAAACATAAAAACATAACATACATTTATTTCTCATTCATTCAGCATATTTTTTCTCTTTTCACATAATGATTGATTTTGCATTTAATAATCATAGAGTCATAGAATCATAGAATCACTAGGTTGGAAAGGCCCACTAGGTTATCAAGTCCAATCACTCCTATCAGTCACTAAACCATGCCCCTCAGCACCTCATCCACCCATCCTTTAAACACCTTCAGGGAAGGTGAATCAAACACCTCCCTGGGAAGCCTCTGCCAGTGCCCAATGACCCTTTCTATGAAAAACTTTTTCCTGATGTCTAGCCTAAATCTCCCCTGGNCTTCCTGGACCTGCTGGTCACACCGTTTCTGATACAAGCCAAGATGACATTGGCCTTCTTGGCCACCTGGGCACACTGCTGGTTGATGTTCAGTCGGCTGTCAACCAACACCCCCAGGTCCCTCTCCTCCAGGCAGCTTGCTTTCTTTTGGTTTTTGTGCCCCAAGTGCAGGACCCGGCATTTGGCCATGTTAAACCTCATGCCATTTGACTCAGCCTGTTCAGATCCCTTTGCAGAGCCTCCTGACCCTCCATCAAATCCACACTTAGTATTAGGGTTGTGCACACAGAAATTAATTAGGATTGTGCACACAGAAAAAAGAAAAAAAAAAAAAAAAAGCATGTGAATTCTCCACTTACAACTGAAAGACAGCAGAAAGCCAAAACAACGGAGACATTTTTACAGGCTTTTCTGGGGAGAAGTGGGATGTTAAGGAATATCTTTCAAGGCTACTACAGAACTGCAAATGTTAAACTCCCTATAGGAAAATAAACTGAAGGATAGAAGAAACATTCTAGCAACAGATTTTGACTGAAAACACTGAGGTGATTAAAAATCAATCTTGAGAAATGTAATACTGATGAATATACTTTATTACTGGAGAAAAAATAAGCAGTTCTTTGTGAAAATCTGTAGTCCAAGTCACGTTCACTCTTTGTCCCTGTAACACCAGTTAATTCATTAGTTTAACAACCATTCATCTTGTTCTGGAAAGCCTGGAGTAAAAAAACTAGTATTAAATTCCTCAGAAAACTTCAAGTATCTGAATGTACTTAATCTAAATATTTTTTCAGAAAACTTAAAACAAGAAAAGAAGAAATTTTGCCTTTAATAGATGTAATCCTAGTTTTGATGGTTCTTACAGAAGAATGCTTTTTCTAAAAAAAATGCTTTTCCATTGACTAATTTACTACTTTTTTGTATGATAAAGATGTTATATAGGAATAAAACTATAATGCATTATTTTACTTTATAAATTTGAAATTATAGATAAGCAGCAGAGTGCATGATGAAAACTAAAAAGGTATTGAAATGTAGTTTTATACGTATGTGTATAAAATATTAAGTGCGTATTAGCTTTCTTTAAGTCACTGCAAAGTGCTGAAGATGCATGCTATCTGTCAAAATACTTTAAAAATTATGTATTAATAAACCTTCAAAAAGGACTCATGAAATTGTTCAAATTCTGTTCACCAAAAGTATGATTCTAATTAACTTCTCAGGAGTAAAACTTTAAGTGAGAGGACTTTTCTCTCAGAGCTTCTTTTTATATAACTTGCCTTTTTTGTTCTCTATCATTAAAATTTTAAGTAAATTGATATCTGAATCATATATTAAATATTTTAATATACTGAGAATTTCTAGAACAGAAAAATTGTACTAAAAGTCTTGAAACACTGATCAGTTCTACAAATCTCCATGCTCAGTCACAATTTATAAATATCGCAACAAAATTTATTAAGCATTTTACTCAGATATGCAAAAAATATATGTATAGAAGATGAGAAATTATTGTCCCTGTGCTACTGCAGCTCAAATTAAAGAATATTCTTTGATTCATCCAGTGTTTTATAAGTAAGGATTATGATAATTATGCATTAATCTCTTCTATGGTGATATCCTCCTTTTTTATCCCACTGTTTGTGATGTCTTAATGGAAGTCATACTGAAAATTCCACATTTTGCTGAATATATTGTTTGTAATAATACAGTCTGAGATCAAGAAGGAAGAAAAAAAGAAGTTTCACTAGACTGAGTTGCTCTCAGAAGCTGAGAAAATGTACAGGTTTTCTGTATTTTTTTCCCATATACTCTGAAGGAACTTCAGGATATTCAAGACATGATTGTGCTTCATTAACTGACACTAGTCCTCATTCTTG
>WAAB01022566.1:8601-28208 GCA_013389865.1 Piaya cayana
GCTTTATTCAGCTCTGGAGAAGACTCAGGATTTGTCCTCAGAGTGCTTCTGCCAAGCAGTGGTTTCACAGAAAAGTTATATACAGGATTGTTTTCAAATTCATACTATTTCCTCAAAATGACAACTGCACTTTATTCCGGGAACTTTCTTGCATATCCAGGGGGAATGCAATTAGGTCAGCTCAGAGTCGTTAAGGTGTGGCCATATCTGAGTGGTCAATCTTAAACCACTCTGGGTGACAAGAAGATAAAAGTTGTTATAGTTATCTTAGTGGTTATCTTGTTTCTAGCACATTATAGTTGATGTTCGATCCCACCATTTACAAATCACCATTTCACAGCATATCAGAATATAATAATTTTTTTGCTTCTGCTGCACTAGTAAATAATAAGTTTATCAGTTGTCTCAGTTGTCTTTTTTCTGTTTGTTTGGGTTTGGTTGGTTGGTTGGTTTTTTGCTTTCACAGATAAAGAAATTCATTGTCTGAGAGGATAAAGGGATTAGGCTTAGTGTTTTTCTAGTCTTGGCATATACTTCATATGAATCTAGTTATGTTACTTTATGCTTCAAATGAAGTCTCTCTGATTTTACTGGTTTTTTGTTTGTTTTTTAAATTAAGCTTGGTTTGTATTAGGCAGATTTTAGTTCTTTGAAAAACAGCCTTTATTAAAAAAAATCTGCTACTCATTTGAAAGAGAAAAATACCTGTTAGCCAAACCAACACAATTAGTTAGGAGTGTTTTCACAGTGCTGTTCTTCAGAATTTATGCTTGTTTGGGGCACCAGTAATTATTTCATGGGTAAGTGTGGTGGAAATAAAGTCTCTGCTACTTTAAGTTATCAGTTCAAAGAAGAGGTCTGTCAAGCTGAAAATATAGAGAATTAGTTCAGGACATTGTGTTAGGTAAAAACATCAATGAAGAGTGTGATTTTATATATATATATGTGTGTGTGTGTATAAAGGGCCAAGTCAGAAGAAGAGAGGCTGGAACAATGATTAAAAATTATAGTAGTCAGTGAACAATAAAGCAGTTATCTATTACTGCATTTCCGCTTGGTGGAAACACTTTCAAATGAATATGATTTACCATAGAGCTTCAGTATATAGTTTCTGCAATCCTAACCTAAGCAAAAATTGGAGCAATGCAGTAATCAACTCCAAGGAAAGATCTGTTGCTGTTTTTTACTTACCTGGTTGGGTTGCTGGTGGATGCCATCATGAGCTCCTCTATGTTGTGTGCTCTTAGAATTGCCCTTTTCCTTAAAAGATAGTGCATTGTTCAAAGTTCTATACTAAGAGAAATTTTGAGATTTGCATAAATTAGTTTTATTTCATGTCTGTGGAAGTGTGGGTGGGAGGTGAAATGGTGATTTGCAAATGGTGGGATCGAACATCAACTATAATGTGCTAGAAACAAGATAACCACTAAGATAACTATAACAACCTTTATCTTCTTGTCACCCAGAGTCGTTTAAGATTGACCACTCAGATATGGTCACACCTTAACGACTCTGAGCTGACCTAATTGCATTCCCCCTGGATATGCAAGAAAGTTCCCGGAATAAAGTGCAGTTGTCATTTTGAGGAAATAGTATGAATTTGAAAACAATCCTGTATATAACTTTTCTGTGAAACCACTGCTTGGCAGAAGCACTCTGAGGACAAATCCTGAGTCTTCTCCAGAGCTGAATAAAGCGTACCTGTCTTAATGGTTACATTAAACTGTTAAGGGTAAGTATGGAGGAATGGTTACATCACCAAGGCCATAGCTCGCTGGAATATGGGAAAATTAATCAACAGCTTCCCTAAATAGCTTCCCATAGCTTCCCTAAATAGCTTCCCTGTGTAAGCAAGTTCGTACAATAGCTTCCCCATGTAGTAAGGCTGTACCTTATCATATGTAGTCAAACACTGTAACGAGCAGAAGAGCAAGACACCTTAGAAGCATTTTAGTATGCCAAGACACCATGGGAAACTAAAGATAGTGCACCTGCTAGTGTCTGGGAAAGTTAGCAAGTGCCTGGGAAAATTAGCAATTTAGCTACAATCGTAACCGCAAGTAGAAGAATTATGTAATGGACTATGAAATTATAATTAGCCAATGAGAAGTCTGATGCTCTGTAAACACCTTCCCTTTGTTAGAAAACTATATAACTGTACTGAATTTGCTAATAAATCAGAGCTTGTTTATCAATCATATTGATTGTGTGAGCTTCCCCCCTCCGCGACAGTAAAGTTTCTTTGTTTCAGCTGATAATTACATTCATCAGTTGCTGGACTGATTTAAAATGAAACTTTGTACATATGAAAAGGGATAAGTAAGCTATGCTCTCCTATTTTGCCAAATAAGAATAAAAGAAACATTTGATAGAGAGCTTCAGAGGTCAGAGGAAGTATTTTGAGATCAGAATGTAAATGCTTATTTTGCAAGTATTCTCTTGTCACCACATTATTTTTTCTCATACAATTCTGAAACACTAGCCTCCAAGAGTTCAGAGGTGAAATTGGTCTTCTGTATTAAACTGTCTTCTTACTGCCCTAGACGATTAATGCGGGATAAGAGCATCATGCTAAAAAAACAAAGATAAAATGTCTAGACTCAGACTGTTTATTGATCAGAAGGGGAACTACATTTTTTATGTTATACTTTAAATTACTGAGTGGTACAAGCATTTTCCATGCACAGAAAGATGCCCCTTTTACCCATGCACCGGTCAGATCGCAGTTCTGCTAGCAATCTGGGTCATGAAGTTTTGATTTCTTTTGGAAAATTCCACGTATACAAACTCCATGTTCCTAGTAAAATAATCTACTAGGAGAAACACAATTTTAATCAAACCACAAAACATTCAGGATCACCTTAAGTGCCCTGGGGAAGTGCATGAATTTACTCTTAACCTTTCCAAGGCTACATCCGAATGAGAAATGGATTCCAATCTCCTGTGTATGTACAGTGTTTTCAAGTGGACGTGGAACAGTATGTCTCTGCCCTGTTGGATACTCATACAGTTAATCCAATAAATTCCTCTGAAGACTACCAACACAAACCCATTCATATCTCCCCAGTATTACTCCATTCACTTAAAAAAAAAAAATAAATGCATTTTTTTGCATTTCGAAGAAGTCTTTCTCTGTCTAGCTAATAATTTTGTGCTTTGCTAGTCTTGTGGGTAGTATAACACACCCTGATCAGAGCAGACAGATATAATCTTTCAGCAAATGGGTAACCTACGCAAGTTCTGAATACCACATTAAGTACCCATCATGAGATGATTACAGTGTGTGTTTAACATCTAACATTCTCTGACAATTTAGACAGTAGTGAAAATAGTGATGTTAAGTCCCCAAAATTGCTCCTTCAGAGCACACAGATGTTACATACATGTAAAACATCACCATGGCCATAGTTTTCTGAAGATCAAGTATGCTGAAAACAAGCATTACATAAAATCTGTCAAACTTGAGAGCAAAGCTCTCCGAAAGAAAGAGAGAACAAACCACCAGAATGCTGTAGTGGTAATGGTTGATTTTTCTAGTGATATAAACCAGAAGTGCTTATGTTCCTGCAGCAGCACAAGGGCTTCCCACAGCAGAACACAAATGAACATTAACACAGAATGCAGTTTGTGTTATGCTTGCATGGTCTACCATTTAAAAGCTATGAACGCACAAGACACTTTCAAAAACACAACTCTCCTTTGTCTTCTCAGACTTTTCTTAGAAAAGGCTCTGGTTGATTGGCAGGTCTGTGCTTTGCCTCTGTTACTCTGGGGACAAAGAATGGCTGTCCTTTGTTTTTGCTGACTTCCATCACTGGATAAATACTGAACAAGCACGGTAGTACATGGACTAAAAGACACTAAACCTGGTGCAGGTAGACTAACCTTTCTCCAACAGAGAAAAAAACCACAGAAAAAGCAAACACGAGTGAACCTAAGGACATACTCTCATCAGTGTTTTAGCACGATGTTAAAAAAAATCTTGTTTTTTTCAACTTTTGTGACTTTCATTAGCTAGAACAGTCTTAAGAAAGCTTAGGAGATAAGTAAGCACTAATGCTATTCTGAAAATTGGGGGAAAAAATTATCAAGACAGCAATTTGCTGTAAGTCACATAGTTGGGTCACAAATGATCAAGGAACTGCATTCAATCTCCCAATTCTTTCATTAGGATCACCCAAGTGGCAAGGACATTTTCTTTGATCTTTACCTTTATGATCTATTGTGACAATTAAGAGTATGCCAGGAAGATTACAGACAGATCATCACCGTATTTACATTCTAACTACAATAGAAGAAAAGTATTTTTAAAAATAAAAAAAGACATCATCTTTGACTTGCAAAATCACACAGATCTTTGCAACACTGAGAAATTCAACAGAAAGGAACACCTCTACAGGCTGCCCATGGAGGTTGTGGAGTTTCCTTCTCTGAAGATATGCAAAACCTGCATGGACACACACCAGTGCAACCTGCTCTAGGTGAACCTGCTTTAGCAGAGGGGTTGGACTACAAGATTTTCTAAAGGTCATTCCCAACATCTAATGTTTGGTGATGTTCCGTGGGTACTCTCAGCCACTCTGTCAAATGCCTGACTAAACTGGAAACTCCCTCTTAGCAGGCTCTCTTCCTTCTTTGTAGGATGCATTCATAAAGCTAAACTCCACAAACACTCCTAGAGCAAATGCTCATTCCCTAGTAAGAGGCTCTATTATACAGGAATCATCAGAATAATTATAACAACAATACACTAGCAGATTAAGAACACAAGATCGATACTCTGCTCCCAAGTTTGCCAATGGGTCATGCTTGTAGAACCAAACAGAATGTTATAATTTACATTGCAATTGGCCTATACCACAAACCACCCATAATGGACTAGAGAATTCAGGATAAAGAAATTACATTTTACAAAAAAATCCTTCTTTACATCTTTGAAGAAAATAGAGCTCCTGCTCTTGGTTGAAAAGATATTACAGCTCAGGATAGTAGATGGTCCCATCTGCAGACAGGACCCACTCCAAAGGGAGGCCTGCTGTTTGCTGGGAGCATTAGTAAGGGACATTACTAGAAAAGGTCCGTCCCCTGGCCTTTAATAGTAAGGAAAGATGTTCCCTCTGTGCACAACCCCAGGGGTTGGAGGAGCAGAACGAGGTTCCCACGATCCAAGAGGAGGTGGTTAGAGACTTGCTTGCCCAGCTAGACGTCCACAAGTCTATGGGGCCGGATGGAGTCCACCCAAGAGTTTTGAGGGAACTGGTGGATGTGCTTGCCAAACCCCTCCCTTTCCATCATCTTCCAGCGGTCCTGGATGACTGGGGAGGTACCACTGGACTGGAGGCTGGCTGATGTCCTGCCCATCTATAAGGGGCACAAGGCAGATCCAGGGAACTACAGGCCTGTAGTCTGAACTCAGTACCAGGGAAAGTCATGGAGCAGGTGATCTTGAGTGCTATCACGAAGCACTTGGAAGAGAACCGGGTGATCAGGCCCAGTCAACATGGGTTCACGAGAGGCAGGTCTTGCCAAACTAACCTGATCTCCTTCTGTGACCAAGTGACTAGACTCTTGGATGAGGAAGAGGCTGTGGATGTAGTCTTCTTGGACGTTAGTAAAGCCTTTGACAGAGTTTCTCATAGCATTCTGCTTTGGAAACTGTCAGCCTCTGGACTGGACAAGCACACATTCTCCTGGGTGGAAAACTGGTTGAATGACCAGGCCCAGAGAGTGGTGATAAATGGAGTTTACTCCAGCTGGAGGCCAGTGACAAGTGGTGTTCCCCAGGGCTCAGTGCTGGATCCAGCCCTCTTCAATATCTTTATCAATGACCTGGGTGAAGGCATTGAGTGCTCCCTTAGCAAATTTGCAGATGACACTAAGCTGGGTGGAAGTGTGGATCTGCTGGAGGGTAGGGAGGCTCTGCAAAGGGATCTGAACAGGCTGGACAGCTGGGCTGAGTCCAGTGACATAAGATGTAACAAGGCCAAATGCTGGGTCTTGCACTTGGGGCACAACAACCCTATGCAGTGTCACAGACTAGGAACAGTCTGGCTGGAGAGCTGCCTGGAGGAGAGAGACCGAGGGGTGTTGGTTGACAGCTGACTACACATGAGCCAGCAGTGTGGCCCAGGTGGCCACGAAGGCCAATGGCTTCCTGGCTTGTATCAGAAATGGCGTGACCAGCAGGTCCAGGGANTAGGCTTGACATTAGGAAAAATTTTTCACAGAAAGGGTCACTGGGCACTAGAACAGGTTGAGTCACCTTCCCTGTACATGTTTAAGGCATGGGTGGACGAGGCACTGAGGGGCATGGTTTAGTATTTGATAGTAATGGTTGGACTCAATGATCTGGTGGGTTTTTTCCAACCTGGTGATTCCATGATCCTATGATTCTATATCCATGAATCAGATTGTGGAAAACAAAACCACCACTAGCGAGATGCTCTGGATATGCTGATCCATGGAATGCTACATCATGTTCATTGCAGAAGATTGAAAGCAATAACATTCATGCTGTATCTAGCAAAGCTCTCCTGACAGTGACATGGCAGTTGGTGAAATGCCTGCAATGGTTTGCTTCTTCAGAATGAACCATTATCTTCATCAGTATATGGCTGCAAAGGCCAGAACAAAGTGCAACTCATTACCTTGCTGGTGTGAGGATGAAAGGAAGGTGAAGCATTAGTGGAAGAATCCACTGCAGGATTGGCACTAGCAGCACAGTGTCCAAACCAAACTGCGCTAAAGACACTACAGAGACTATGGTTAGTAATTAAGTTACAGCATTTCACTCTAAACTTAAAGCCACATGAAAAGGAACAGATTTCTGAATAAAAAAAACCAAAAAACCAATGCTCACCTGTAGCTACATATATTGCTTATTAGGCATTTTGTGACAACCAAACTACAAATCCAGTAGTGCTAAGTAGCCCCATTCTCTATGTTCTTGGCATAACAGAAACCCAGAGAGAAAAGTTCTTTGCCAAACAAAATTCTGTAACAGGTGAAACTCATCTTCCATCCTGAGAAGTGACGCCAGCTAAGGGTATGTTGTTTTGTTTTAGAAATGCCAAGATTGGTAAAATAACGTCACCCATTGCAAGCTTCAAAGTCAGAATTCATGGACTAACACTAACACATTTACGGCTACAGATAAATTAACCAATTCACCCTGACTCATGACTGTGAACCATCTGCCACCACTAAAAAGCTAGAAGGAATTTATTTTCACAGGATTGGAGAAGTTTGTATAAATTAATTCTAAAAGCATTCAACAGTGTTCACAAAAAGTAATTCCAGACCAAAAACCATAGATTGCAGCTTCATAGAAGTTCACTGTTCTCCCAGTCCAAATAAGTCCTTCCATGCCCACCACTTGTCCCCGCCAGCTCCTGCCTGTACACTTAACAAAGCTTCGGTAGATGAACTACCTGATGTGGGAACTAACACTGCTGACCTCTAGACAGGAGAGCTTCCAGCAGTGGGTTGCTCCACAGGATCTTCTCTTTCCCCTTATGTTGGATCAGACATGTAATCAACAATACATCAGACCTCCAGAAGCAGGGGTAATAAGATTTTATCAAATATCACCCCTCTGCAATAAACACATCCTGCGTTGTGCCAGATAAAATTAGGAATCCAGTACTAATCCCTCCCCTCCTGCCAACCAGAAGTGCTTGTTCTTAAAGCATATTCCATATTTTCAACGGGAGCATGGCCTTACACACACACTACCTTTTCTTCAGGAAAGCCAGCAATTACACAGCAGTAATCCACCCAGCCTCAATATGATGCACACAATGCAATGTGGGACACTGTGTCATCTGGCTACCACCGCTGTCAGTCAGGTTTGTTTGCTTTATACTGTTAAAATCCTTTAGAGTCTTAAAGATTAATTATAAATCAAAGCAACATTACTCTTAACAGAACAGATAGTTCTTTCTAGTTTTTGTATGCAGCACTCTAGACAGATGTTTATTCATGTGGTAACTGCTCACACCAAAAAAGTTACATTTACATAATGAGATTGTGAGATAAAACTCCTGGAACCAAAATTTTCAAGTTAACAGTTGACCCTTTTGTCAGTGCTAATGGAATGCATAATTGTGCACCTGTGAGTGGGCAACAATCATCTGCAACATGAAAAAACTGCATTAGCAATACATTTTGAATTTTCTGTCTTCCTTGGGTTGCAGACTTTATTGCTTTTTAATACAAGCTTCTTGTCTGTTTTCTGAAAAGGGAAAAATAGAATTATGATAAATATCCACAGAACTTTTATTGCTTTAGCCAAGTCAGTGTTTTTAAGCTGTTTTAATGTTTTAGAAGCTTTGTCTCAAGTAATCAAAATGCCACTTTAAGGAAGCTGTCTACGATATTTATGAACACAATTGCTACAGCAATTTCTTCTCAAGCTATTAGCTCATTCCGTCTCATGAGTCAAACACAGGATTAGGGTAAATGAGTTTCCTGAGATGCTTGTGACAGTGCGAAGAGAGGAAGAAAGGGAAGAAAAAAGCTACTGCAAACCATAGAAATACAAATTCAGAAGGCTATGTACCCCAGAAACAGTGCTGCATCACCATATTAGAAGATTCCAAAATATTCAAGGCCTCATCTCAGATGAAAACAAATGGTCCTGACTGAAATGCAGTTCTGTATTCCAAGTTTCAATACCTGATTTGCAGTTTACCCATCTGTTTTTCACAGGACTTAAATCGCAACGTATCTTAGTCTGTGCCCCACCACCTTCAGTGCAAGTCCCCTGGAAAGGTACCTAAAACTAGAAAAATTACCACCACCACATCAAGTGTTCATAGAGAACACAAAGAGCAAAGCAGTTTCTCTGTGACACCTCTTAGGTCTTCTAGTTTACTCTGCCTTCTGGACTTCTCTGAATGCATCTCTGCTGAGCAAGCTGTTGTAATTCATTTGGCACGCAACAGAACATCAACTGAATTACCTGAGCTCTGGAGGCCTACATGAAGCATTTTAAAAATGTGTATTTGCATGCAACACAGAAAAAGACACAGTGATAGGCTGTATGAACTGATGGTGAGTCTGTAGAGTGAGAATTAGGAACAAGTGCTACCTTAACACTAATGATTCCTGCTGTGGTGACAGCTCTCCCTCAATGAACCAGAGCTTTGTTTAAAGAGAGCTTGAGCAGAGCACAGGAAGCATGAGAACTTGTAACAGTAAAAACAGTCGAACAGTTTCATCTTTTCAAGGAATGGATGTTCATAATCTTAGCTAAGCATGAGAATGAAGAAAAGGCAGCAGCTTTCTACAGGGCTGAACAGAACATATGATTAAAATGCAGCACAAAATGGAAAAAACAGGTTGACTCTTCTGAAAACACATTCACTAGCAGTTTGCAGACATTCCTCACTCACACTTTCCTGGCACAGGACAGCCACTTAGACTGCACAGTGGTAAAGGGCCACATCTTCCACTCACTTTTCCATTTATCCCACTACAGCTTCTCAACCTACAGAGCTAAAACCACATTAGTTAAACAACAATTTTAACCACAAATCATTTAACACCACAGCTGGCAAACCACCCTGGAGAAGGGTAACACCAAATCACCAAACTCGCAGTTGGTCATGTCAGCAAGACATGCTGTTCAACAGGCAGCTCCCCTTTCAGACTCACTAGAAACCGGCAAATGAGCTGGTGTGAAGACACCAGAGAACTTTTCCAAATTAAAAAGAGAATAGACAGCCTTCTGAATTACTAACAAAAGCAAGAATTTCTCCTTTATGTGCTGTACAATAGCTAACATACTCCAATATTTCAGCAGAGCACACCTGACTCAGCAAGGCCACCAACCAACCACTTGTACTTCAAGGCACTCTGCTTCAAGGGCAACAAAAAGGATTTTCACCACCAGCAGTGAGACAGCGGGCTGGTCAGCACTACCAGTGAACGAATATGAGATGGAGCAATGAACAACAGAATGAAAATACCTTTTAACAAGCAGCAGCAACTTACAGATGTAGAAGTTTCTGCTTGATTTTCCAACAGATTCTTCCAGCAATGGCTTTTAATGAAGATAAACATGCCAGCTGCAGAGAGATGAAAAAAAATGGTGCAGAGAACTGAGGGCTGAAGGGGGCAGGCACAGCACCCCAGACTGAGCTCTTGATGGGGCTTGTACTGCCTGTGTCTATCCTATAACCTCTGGGTAGATTATGTTTTTTTTCTTTGAGGAACACACACAGAATGTCAACATGTTCCATACCACTAAAGCATATACATTTTCATTTTCCCATCAAGCCTTCTTCCTCCCTCTTCCTATAAAGGGCTTGGTGATGTGGCACCAACTCTTCTCAACATTTGCTAACCTGGCTTATGGGCCTATCTGCAAAAACCTTGACTTATCTGATGAAATGTCCTGAAAGCAAAATATGTCAGCAGGCAGCTTACACAGTTCTGAAGAACATGACAGTCATAGTCAAAGGAATTGCAGAAGTGTCACTTTCAAGTCTCATAATGGAAAATACTTTAAAAATTTATTAAAGCATGAAAAAGTCCAGAACATTTTCCAAGGTAATTAAGATACTTAACTTTGTTCTTAAGCAGGATAAATATTTTGAAAGTGCACATAAACTACCCTGCAAAAGTAACTGCCAGAGAAAGCAGTATACATAATACTCTGAAGAACAAGGTCTCTCAGGCTGTATTGTTCATTTTCTACACTCATATTCATAAAATTACATTAATTACATCCAGGTTTGAAACAGAAACAAACAAGTCAGTAGGTAAACAGATTGAAGTATGTGATAAGCTGTGAGAGGTGCTGTTTCAAAGAAGTAAAATAGACCCACCTGCTCTATTTCCCTTCTCCTTGTAACTCCTAAAGAAGGTGTCCTCCTAACCAGATCTGTTTTCTGGACATTGCATGCAATACTTGGCAAGTGAAACGTGTCTCTCCTTTCTGAAGTAATTTTCATGAGGCTTGAAAGTGCCTAAGAAAAAAGATGCTGTTGAGCACTTGTTGAGGCTGCAGCAGAACTGCCTTTCACTCACAGCAGCAGGACACTAGGCACAGTTCCCCACAGCAGAGGGGCCTGACCACTCCCTGGGCCAAGCTGGGGACAAGGGCCTGGTCCCTGTTCCTCAGGGCATCTCTATGGAACCAGATCCTACTCAAGAGACAAAAGGGGAAGGGAGAAACTCCTAAGCACTCTCCCAATTCCAGCCACAAGACACACTTTCAGCCTGAAACACTATTTGTAAACAATGTACAGCAGAAGAAGGCTTTACAAATTGAGATGCAACAAAATCTCAAGGAGTATGAATTCAGGGAAAACGTGAGCCCTCTCTAAAAGGATATGGCAGAGTGGTTGCCTGGGATATCAAGCAGGCTGAGGTACTCAAGGACTTTTTTGCCTTAGTCTTCACAGACAGGAGCTCAAGCCACTCCACCCAAGTCACAGAAGACTGGCAGATCAAAGAACTGCCTGCTGTAGGAGAAGATCAGGTGTCAGATTGTCCAAGGAATCTGAATCATAGAACTGCTGTGTTGGAAGAGACCTTTGAGATCAAGACCAACTGTACCTGTCCACTATTAAACCATATCCCTAAGCACTTAATCTACACATCTTTTAAATACTTCCAAGGATGGTGACTCAACCATCTCCCTGGGCAGCCTGTTTTAATGCCCAAGAACTATTTGGGTGAAGAAATTTTTCCTGATGACCAATCTGAACTTCCCATGGTGCAATTTAAGGCTATTTCCTCTTGTCCTATTGCCTGTCAGTAGGGAGGAGAGACTAATACCCATCTCTCAACAACCTCCTTTCAGGTAGTTGTAAACACTGATAAGGTCTTCCCTCAGCCTCTTTTTCTCTAGGCTAAACAATCCCAGTTACTTCAGTCATCTCTCATAAGGTCTGTTCTTCAGCCCCTTCACCAGCTTTGTTGCCCTTCTCTGAACACGATCCAACACCTCAATGTCTTTCTTGTAATGAGGGGCCCAAAACTGAACACAGTATTCGAGGTGTGACCTCACCAATGCTGAGGATAGGGGGCACAATCACTTCCCTGGACCTGCTGGCCATCCTGTTTCTGATACAAGCCAAGATGCTATTGGCCTTCTTGGCCACCTGGGCACACTGCTGGCTCATGTTCAGTCACCTGTCAATCAACAACACCCAAGTCCCCGGTGCAGGACTTGGCACTTGGTCTTATTAAACCTCATACCACTGGTCACAGCCCAGAAACGTGGCAAGGAACGTAGTACTTCTAAAGTTTTACTTGGGTTTAGAGCAGAGATGAAGTTAGAACAGGAAAACTTGTTGTATGAACTGCAGCTACAATAAGCCCCAAGAAACAGTAGTGAAATCTTCATGACTTGAGACCTGCAAACTTAAACTGAACAAAGCATGACAGGGCAAACTAAATTGTCAAGAAGCAGAGCGCCCCTCTGAAGGAGAGGAAGTGAAAACAAAGTCTGTGCAATATCTGCAAGATCTTGTTCTTGCAAGTGGGAAGTAGTTTTGCTTGCATTAAAGTTTCTTCAGTGCTTCATTATTTACCTCCTTTAAAAAAAGTTGACTTTACATTAAAAAGATTCAAACATTCCTAAGAGCACAGAACCTACTAAAAGCTGAACTTACTTGGGCATTTTAACAGACACACTGGGGAAAAAAAACCCAACATCATAGTTTTTTGCTTTCTTGTCAGGAAATAGCCATAGCATACACAAGTGACACATTCCTTTCTCAATGTGAAAAGAGCAGAGGTGCACAGCCCTCTCTTCATTCCCCTGGCTCTCTCACTGCATAGTAAAAGTAGAAGGAAAAAGGGTATGGAAAAGAAAAGAGATAAAACAAAAAAAGCTAAAGAATCTCCTTCTAACTACCACAAGAAGACAGAGAATACATTGTGACTGCAATTCCAGAGGAATTCCTGTACGAGTAATATAACAGTTTTGGAGAGACAGACCTGTAGTCCCTGAAAAGAAAGGAACTGAAAAAGTTTCATTAGGTTTTTTTTTCCCCCTCCCCTCTCATGACAGTTAGTTCCCACAACTGAAAATCTTGGGGTGGAGCACTGCAGGGAACTCTACCCCCACAAAGGTCAAAGACTTGTGGTTGAAAAGTATCAAAACCTCAAGGAAGATTTTACTACAAAGCACCATTATTCATGGATCTCTCAGCAGTGAGGGTCACTTCAAGACAACTGCTGGCAGCTGCCTGCCCTCAACCCAGCTGTAAAAGGTCCTCTCTTTGATATACTGAGTGGGCAACTTTAGTGCTGTTCCATGCTCTGCACACCACCTACTGCAATGCTGCGTTTGCTGCCATGTGCTGCATGTGGCAAGGGGCTGGCCAGATGATTTCTCCTAGTTTACATTCCACAAGTGGACTGTTAACCCAGTTCCTGTGGAAACATCCTCCTCTAGCAGACGTTTAAGGCAGTGACTTCAAGACCTCCATTTCCATTGCAACAGCTTGGTTCTGGTGTCCACTGAGAACACACTGTGGCCAATGCAAACATCTCATATCAAAAGCAGCAAGAGATCACTCCGACCCAGCAAACCACAGGCAGGGAACTGCTCGCAGCATTAGAGAAACGTGCGACATACGCTATAAATCAAGGCCATAAAATATAAGCAGTACAAATTATGTGGTAAATTAGGCGGAAAGGAAATTCCTGCTCTAAGAGCTTTGACATAGCTGGAGCAGAAATTACACCTTTTTTCACCTGATTGACTTGGAGACATCATTAAACTTATAATATTAAATCTCTGCTGAAACTACAATCAAGAAACACACGTTTGCTATGAATACTGCCAGTTGCCAGTGTTCTCATAGAGGGCCACTGTCTGGTATGTCCATCAGAGAAATGTGGTCCATCTCAGTGAGCCAGATGAAACAGAGACGAATGCACACCCGGTCTTATCAGCGAGATGTGTGATTTCCCCCACATGTGGGGGGATTTTTGTATTTGTTTGTGTGTTTTATGCCCACCACTTCCTGCCCTTCCAGGGTGACACTACAATATGAGAACTATGACTAAGTAGGAAAGATTTACCTGACTACAGAACCCTGTAGTATTTTAACTGTGGACAGTGAATTGAAGTCTGAGTATGGATTAATGTATAGTTCCTCATTTGATACCTCTAGCCAAAACCAAACATGTGAAAAGCAAGCATGATTAAAAAAAAAATGAAGAGAGAAAAAAATTGGAAAGCAAATAACAGAAAAGGCTCCTCATAGCTTACAGGAAAGTAGGTAATGAAAAAAAAATAAATTTCATACAATAGATTGGGTTGGAAGGGACCATGGAGATCATCTAGTTCCATCCCCCCTGCCATGGGCAGGGATACCTCCCACTAGATCAGGCTGCTCAAGGCCCCTGATTTGACTTAATTTCTTTACAAACAAAAACTTAAACTGTTTGAAGAGTTTTCCCAACAAGAAAGTAGAGAATATGGTGAGGATGAAACAATGAATGGAAGAGCACAGAAGTAGGTTCAATACGTTTTCTCTGCTCTGTATTTACACTAGGGTTTCTCAAAAGATTGACTTATGTACTGATAAGAAAGGCAACAACCATAACAATTTCTGTAACTTACTGGGAACTTCATTATTCAAAGGTTAACTCATTTCACAGTGTTTTTCCATGTTGCTTGGTTTATACCTCAGATGGCTACATGGGCCATCTAGTTTGCAAAAGTATCACGCTGCAATCTCTCTCCAATATACAAGCTCACAATACCACTTTTGCACGTTTCCTCAGGCACCTCCAGCCAGACCCATATGGAGTCTTTAATTACATCCAGCTTGGCCAATAGGTACTCTCTGGATATTTTATTGCAATTATCAGTCATAACTAGAATCTGATCTCACTATGGCTGCCAATTAATCACCAGCTTTCTGGGATTTATATATCAAAAGATGGTAGAAAAAAGCAGTCTGGAAAACAAGGAAGAGATCAGCTGTGGTTTCTGCAAACATTCAGTGATTCAGTCACACTTGTGTTGAGAGTTCAATGGAAAAAGCAAGAACTTGGAATGTAAAACTTGGCAGTTGATTCCTAAAAAAACTTGGTTCTGTGTGCATAACAGCAGAAGGTTATCACCATCTCAGCAGGTTCCCACACAGCAGTAAGTGACAAGACTATGGCCAAGTGATCCTTTCATAAAACAAGCAAACAAAAATTTAAAAATAAAGTAGGAGCACGGCCTTATAGGATGTAATTCAGCACCAGAGCTCAGACCACACAGTGACTTGTTGGTGCACTTCAGGTGACACATGACATTCATAAATTATTCACAATTTTTTTTTTTCCCAAATAACCTCATAACCTCTCATAAGGCTTTCAAAAGTTAGAATTCTGGTATCTTCCACTGGTCAAATGAATATCAGGCATTTGACAGATATTAACACAAAATGCCCAAGGTCATTTACTGCAGCAACAGCAGGAAGCATCAAGTGGCTCTAGCTGGTGCCATCTCTATTCTTTGGACACATCAATGGGCACTTACACTGTCTTAGCCTTCAGTCATGTCAATAAAATACTAATTAACTAATACAGCATAAGTATGAACAAGACATTTGCAGCCGATGTGACTCACTCAACATACTGCCACCTCTCTTAACAGCCAATGGCTACTTTGACATCTGATCTGAATTTGAACAGGGATACTGAAAATACTTTATGGTACTGTACACCATGTACTCCTCTCCCTGATTGTTCTCTAGGTTTTAGTGTTAGTATAGACTATTACAGAAAACCAATTATTCAGCTTATAATTCCTATTGTATGTTGATGCTTATGTTTTACATAGTTGTTTTCTGTTTTAAATGTCCTTCATAAATATGTATTTTTAACATAATCCTTTATAATGCATTAGCACAGAATATCTGATAATGTGAGATAGGAGCATGAGTTAGTTTGTTAAGCTCAGGGAACAGCATATAGACTGGCAAGATGTCTCTCACCACTTCTCAATTTTCAGCAGGCAAAAGCAAATCCACCGCACTGCCCAGCTTTCCAAGGACATGTTGAGCAGATGTCATTAAGGCTTTTCAGCAGACCTTGTGTCACCTTGGTAGCCCTGTTCCAGGGGACTGCCTACACTGAAAACACATTGTTTTAGGTCAATTACAAAACTGATTATGTACTAAATGGTTACAGCATCTGAAAGAAACTTCTATACCTGGTCATGTTGGCTTTGCTTGTGGCACTACATTTGACTAAGAACACGCTAATGAGCTTTGAAAGAGCTCACATGTCACAAATAATTCCCAGATATAACTGAAGCTCTGAAAAGTTACAGATTTTAACCTTATGCAATACTAGCTTCGGCTGGGAAAAGAGTTGAGCCTCACATTTTAAGAACTACATCTTGCAACTTTACTGCTGGCAGTTGCCGGGAGTAAAAACAAAACAAAACAAAAAACCTACCCCAAATTCTGACAAACAGGATACTGGGATCTTTTTCTCCTTCTCACACAAGCCTGAGTAGCAAAACTGGTTTTCTATTCACTTCCACTGCTAAGCAAGAACAGCCCAACTCTGGAAGAGCAAGAAAGGAAAACTTTTGTGCTTTCTGCCCAATTCCCTCTGAAACTGCTGAACGTTGAAAGCTTCCTCAGTAGAATCATAGAAAGGCCATGTTGGGAGAGACCCACCAGATCATCGAGTCCAGCCGTTTGCTGCCTCATGTGCAGTCGGCTGTCAACCAACACCTCCAGGTACCTCTTCTCCAGGCAGCTTCCTAGACAAGACTTCTCCTAGTCTGTAGCACTGCATAGGATTATTGTGCCCCAAGTGCAAGACCCAGCATTTGGCCTTGTTACATCTTATGTCACTGGACTCAGCCCAGCTGTCCAGCCTGTTCAGATCCCTTTGCAGAGCCTCCCTACCCTCCAGCAGATCCACACTTCCACCCAGCTTAGTGTCATCTGCAAATTTGCTAAGGGAGCACTCAATGCCTTCATCCAGGTCATTGATAAAGACATTGAAGAGGGCTGGACCTAGCACTGAGCCCTGGGGAACACCACAGCCTCCAGCTGGAGTAAACTCCATTTACCACCATTCTCTGGGTCCATTTTTCCACCCAGGAGAGCGTGTGCCTGTCCAGGACAGAGGCTGAGTTTCTGTAGCAGAATGCTGTGAGAAACTGTGTCAAAGGCTTTGCTGAAGTCCAGGAAGACCACATCCACAGCCTTTCCCTCATCCAGCAGCCGAGTCACTTTGTCATAGAAGGCGATCAGGTTAGTTTGGCAAGACTGTCTTTCATGAAACCGTGTTGACTGGGCCTGATCATCCGGTTCTCTTGCATGTATTTCATGATAGCACTCAAGATCACCTTTTCCAAGACTTTCCCTGGCACTGAGGTTAGACTGGCAGGCCTGTAGTTCCCTAGATCCTCCCTGCGACCCTTCTTGAATCTCGTCTGGCCCCATAGACTTGTGGGTGTCTAATTGGGCTAGCAAGGCTCTGACCACCTCCTCTTGGACCATGGGAGACTCATTTTGCTCCTCTAGAACAGAGGTCACTGTCGTTTGATGGTGCAGAAGGCTTCTATTGCTGAACCGTAGGATGCAGCCTGCAGTCTTTTTGCTGTCAATGGAGGAAATCCAAATAAAAGGCACAGGCATTAATCTTTTACTTGCTCTAAAACAAACTAAATTCCAGGGAATGGTGACCAAGTCCTTTTGCTACAGTTACTATAGAAAAGGATTAGACTGTATTTAAAATTAAACTCCAGTTTTTTGTTAGCATTGTTGGAAAACAGTAGTTGTCATAACAAATGTTTGTCAGGGAGAAGTCACAGCAAAGGTTTCATGGGTTAAGTACTGAAAAGAAGCTCTAGCAGAGTGTTCACAGGATTACAGTTCTCTTCTGTTTCTAGTCCTAACTGTCATTCATTAGACCAGCCTGCTCAAACCTGTAATTTTGCTTCCATGCCCAGCTGGGAGCTGGTCTGCATGGCTCTCCCACCACGTCTGGCCTGTCAGCCCTGCAGTTTGTCAAGTGACAAACCTTGTTCTTTAGCCTTATTATTAACATTGGTCTAAGCCGAGTTATAATACTTCAGCCTAAATCTGGCTTTGAGACCTGCATGCATTAACCAGGGGAGCAAAAAAGTCTGAGGTTAATTTGTACTTCAGTGCCTTTGCATACCTTGGTCTGGCATTGTCACGCCTGTAACCACTATTGAGAAATCTTTTCCCATGGTGAACTACTGTCTAGAAAAGCTGTCTAGAAAGCTGCCTGGAGGAGAAAGACCTGGGGGTGTTGGTTGACATCCGACTGAACATGAGCCAACAGTGTGCCCAGGTGGCCAAGAAGGCCAATGGCATCTTGGCTTGTACCAGAAATAGCGTTACCAGCAGGTCCAGGGAGGTTATTCTCCCTCTGTACTCTGCACTGGTGAGACCGCTCCTTGAATACTGTGTGCAGTTCTGGGCCCCTCACAAGAAGGATGTTGAGGCTCTGGAGTGAGTCCAGAGAAGAGCAACAAAGCTGGTGAAGGGGCTGGAGAACAGGCCTTATGAGGAGCAGTTGAGAGAGCTGGGTTGGTTTAGCCTGGAGAAGAGGATGCTGAGGAGAGACCTTATTTTTCTCTACAACTACCTGAAAGGAGGTTATGGAGAGGAGGGAGCTGGCCTCTTCTCCCAAGTGACAGGGGACAGGACAAGAGGGAATGGCCTCAAACTCCACCAGAGGAGGTTTAGGCTTGACATTAGGAACAATATTTCACGGAGAGGGTCATTGGACATTGGAACAGGCTGCCCAGGGAGGTGGTTGATTCACCTTCCCTGGAGGTGCTTAAGGCACAGGTGGAGGAGGTCCTGAGGGGCATGGTTTAGTGTTTGATAGGAATAGTTGGACTTGATGATCCGATGGGTCTCTTCCAATCTTCTATGATTCTATGAAAAGTGAATGCAATTCAGCAGTCAGGACATGGCATGACATACCAAAACATATAGTATAGTTCCAACACTTACATTTTGTTAAAAACTTGTGCAAAACATATTGGAAAGGAATTGATTTTTTTACTAATGAGAGCTCAGGAGAGAATTTAACAAATGGGAAAAAAAACATCCTTTATTTTAAACTTGTCTTCCTCTGGCATGACAAGTTATCACCCATTTTTTAAGTTTTCGAGCACAGGCAAACAAACTAGATATTCATGTTATCACCTTTTTCTGGGACTATTAGGCATAAATGCCAGTATGAAGGTAAAAATATCTGGACACTATTGTTAAGAGCTCGTATACAATTTCTGCACAGGTTAGAAAAAAACACATGCCATTCACAGTCTCAACTCCCAGCACCCCCCATCAGCACCTGATTGAAAGGAAAGTATCTGATACATGGTTACTACCTGCAGGTGTTGTTTCTGTAATTAGCTTAACAACTGCAATTTCAGCCCCAGCAAACAAAACGGGGGAAAAAAAAAATCACAGGATTACAGTGAGTCCAGTAAGGCACTTATAGAATCATAGAATCACCATGTTGGAGGAGACCCACCGGGTCATAGAGTGCAACCATGCCCCTCAGCACCTCATCCATCCGTGCCTTAAACACCTCCAGGGAAGGTGACTCAACCACCTCCCCAGGCAGCCTGTTCCAGT
>WAAB01022566.1:29557-77385 GCA_013389865.1 Piaya cayana
TTTGAGGCCTTTTTTATTATTTTTTTTTTTAAATTTAAAAAAAAATAATCTAGGAGCTTCCTCCTGTCTGACACAGAGGAGGGAGTGAGGGAGAGAGAATCTGGTGCTGGAGATGGTTCGGTTCTCCCCTGCTCAGCTCATTTGCTTTCACTCAATGTGAGAGTCGCTGTGAAGGGAGAGGTGGCAACACATCCAGCTGTCCCAGCGCCATGTGCCAGGGCTAATCCACACGCCTGCGTTCCTGAGCTGTGCTGGTATTGCGGGGATCACAGCCTGCCAAGGACAAGGTCTTTTAGTGAAAGGACCATCGGTTGAGTCTCCATATATTAGTTATTCACACATACACAGGGAGGTAGGTCATCCTTGGCTTTGTGTATATCTGTATATAAACTGTAGGTTGCCCTGCACATATTTTATATATCCTATATATCACACATATATATATTAAATTATAAAAAACCTCTGAAAACCTAAGCTAGGAAATCTCAGATCCCCAGGAGGGTTGTCCTCTCACACCTGTCCAAGGATGAGAAGAGGGGCCTCAGACCGAGTCTATAAACAGTTGTATTACCCTCCCTCTTGCTGCCTCTCTGCCTGTTGCACAGCGGGCTCAGTCAGCACCCTATGTGCCTTCCTCAGTCCCACTCTGCCCCAGTGCTCCTATACTCAGTTCTCCTGGGTTCTCCACAGGATCCATGCTGTGTGTTGGCTTTCCTGAGTGCAGGCAATCCTCAGCCAGGTGCTTCTCTGCTGGGGCAGTTCCCACTGCCACCTCAGAGGCACCTCGAGATGGGTCCTTCATAAGAGGACTGTGTCTGCACGGGGTTTCTCGGAGTGCTGAATTTTCACCTGAAGCCCTTCTAACTCTTTGACCAGAAGGGTTTTCTCCTCAGCCATTTCCAGGAAAGCCTTGTTGCTCTCCCAGCGGAAGCAGTACATGGTGGTCTCTTTCTCCAGCTTCTTCATTTTCTTCGTCATCTTCTCCATCTCCTGTTTAAATTTTGTGAACACTTCACTGCTTTTGGAAAGGGTGTTCTGGAATTCTTCAAACTTCTCTGTGTAGAGTGCCAGCTGCTGCTTGAGATGGATCTCTTGCTGCTTCATCAGCTCACACATCCTCTCTGATTCTACAGCTGCTTTCAGCAGAAAGTCCTTCTCCCACTGCCACTTCTCCTCCTCCTCCCGCGCACGCTGGACACCCTCCTCCTTGAGGGTACGGTTGTGCCTCTGGAGATCACGGCATGGGCTCTCTAGCTTGCTGCGGGCCAGGGTAGCCTTGCTGTGCTCACCCTGCAGGTGGTCCTTCTCTTGCACCACTATGTCTGCTTCTTCTGCAAGATCTTCATCTATTTCTGGGAGTTATGGTGTTCTTTCAGCATCTCAGCATATTTCTTCAACAGTGCTTCTAGTTTCTCCTTTGGCATGCTCAGGATGTTCAATGTCTGCATCAGCAAAGTGATTTCTTTGCATAGGCCCTTGGCTTCCTTCTTTTCCTGAGCCTTCTTATGATCCTGCTCCCCACACTCCTCACTGGGTCAGAAGTCTTCCTTCCCCGTTGTACTTTCCTTCTCTCCATTCATCTCCGGGCCACCCATCTCCTGGTCGCCAAACCTTGGAGACTTGCTGCGACACTTCTCGGCTTCCTCTGGCTCTGCGGGCTCACTCTGGCCATCGTCCTCGCCCAGACCCTCCTGGTTGGCATCCACACAGTACATGTTCAAGATGTCCTCAAGCTGTCTGCTTAGCTCTTCAGAGACATCACGCACGGCAGGCCATGAGGATTTGGTGTCTTCCTGTGCCAGAGGAGCTTCCAGGGATGCTGATGCCTCTGGTGAGTCACCCTCATCCAGCACCAACTTGCTGTTCAGTTTGGAATTGCTGGTGGGCCGCAGGGCCACTTTGGTCTCTCCACCTTGGTTCTTCATCACAATTTTTTTCCCTGTTGTCTCCACAACCGCCCCGTGACATCAGCTCCAGCACTCTGATGCAAGGGCTCCCCACTCTCCTCCAGCCATGGGGCGGGCAGAGCCTGGTGCAGCAGAGCAGGCAGGCCCGCAGCCTCCCAAGTGCTGAGGAAAGCGGCTGTGGCCCAGGCCTCGCAGCGGCTGCGTGCTGCACATTACTTGTGTCATGGGAGTAAGCTGTGCCTTTAGGGAAGGCTACCAACAACATTCCTGAAGTACGTCTGTCTACATAATACAAGTTGGAAACAAAGTCAGTTCCCAGTCCTTACTATTTTCAAGGAATTTTCAGGGCAAGATGATTGTTGCCAGATCCTCTTTTTCTACTTTTTAACCTTGCTAGAGCTGTTAAACAAGGTGAGCTCCCAATAATACCACATCTTCTCTAAGATTTGATCTAGGCCATAAAACTAACTTTTACAGTAGCCAGGTCATAATGTATTGATAACTGGTTTGAGCTTCAAACCATCAAAGGTGGGCTGAACAGGAGATCAGGTGAAGAGGCCGGATACCTCCCAGATCTACAAACATGCTTTTAAGTAAGTTTTTTGTCCATTTGAAGACCTAGACACATATTACAGTTCCTTTTACAGAACAGTTGTTCTCCCATCACTGGTACCCTAACATTTTGGTAGCTTGTCTATCATTTTTCTACCAAAATGCCAGGCCAAAGTGCATGCAGGAGCAACACGCTAATCCACAAGACCACCGTTCCTTAGGTTCCTACGCCTGTGTTGTTAAATGCTGTTTAACACTGCAAGTGTTCGTAAAATTTGGAATAAAACCTTAGAAAGAGCAATTCTATGCCTGTTCTGCAACAAAACCCTGTCATCTTCGCAAGCTGAGGGAGCTGTAAGACATTGATTAAAATCTACTTGTACCAGCTGCCTGGACCTCTCTCAAAGCCCATTCACTGCTTGAATTGGAAAGCTGCCATCTCAGTGAAGTAATCAGTCCCACTCAGAAGTCTCTGAATGAGACTAGGACAATCTACAATAATGCCTGTGTTACTAATTGTTGTTCAAATGAAGTGTTCAATAATAAATTTAACAAATGACAGGCTGGCCTGGGAGGCAGCATGGATCATGGAGTCCACATGCTGTTGAAATAAGTGAAGAGGTCATCTTACCTGTTACCAAAATATCAGTACCAACTAATATGAACCTCTGCCTACTGCAGCTCACCTTAGTTTCTATGGAGATGGGCCAATTATTTCTTGACAAGAACCCTCTCAAATAATCTTATGAGGAGAGAAAAAGGGAAAGAAGAAGTAGTCAGACTTAATGAGGGAATGTAGCAATAAGGAAAAGAAGGAATTCACAGCTGACAAAAACATTTCCATCCAGCAAGTGTTATAAAACAAGGATACCAGAGCACTAAGTATGTGCAGGCAAAGCCTTTGTTTAATAAAACATTCATTGATATTTAACTTGGATCCTTCCTTAAGTTTCTATTTAGTCTGCTGCAGGTTGAATCTGGCCTAAACTGAAGCACAACAATTGCAAATTGAGCTTCAGTTAACAGACCAAGTCAATAAAGAGTCAATGAGAGACACTATAAAATGAAACTTATGCATCCAGGATCAGGCTACAAAGGTTTAGGATGTCTAAGTGATACCACAGCATTTGGGAAATTCATAATTTCAATTTGCCACAAATAAAGGGCTGGTTACAAGGTCCACATGGAGCAGGATTTTCTGGAAGCTATTTGTGTTTCATAAATTAGATTTTGTGGTATTTCACTGAAATGTAGAGTGTGTCTCTTCCGCTTGGCTGTCAGTTTTAGAATTTACCTTGCATGACAACTAAATCGTGCAAACACCAGCAATGGGCCATATTGTTTACCATTACAGCCAGTTCTCTTCCAACTTTGTCTCACCTATACTGAAATCCACACAAAATATCACTACAAAATTTAAATTATCCCTTAAAATTTAATTTTAACAAGTCAAGCTTTTTAACTGCTTTCCACTTGTTTGACGCATTGTCAGATTTTTCAGTTTTAGCATGCTACCAATTTTCATACAAGCAATTTATACATGTCACAGAGGAAACAACAGAGACTTCTGCAACTATGTATGCTTTTAATTCTGTTTTAGAATATTGGGATATATCAAAACCCTAGTGCAAATTCAATGAGAATACATATAAAAATAAAGAGATATCCACATGTGCAACAATGGACATTACCCAGCACAGTGCAGGAACACAGGGCAGGAATCAGCTTCAGGACACTTGCGACACATTTGGTTTGTAACTTGACCAAAATGGTACTGTTTAATAAACGGCAGAGCTAGAAATGTATGAACATTACTAAATCCAAGAGCCTATCTCTCTAAAGCATCAGAGTGAATATAGACTCACAGCAATAAACCTCACTTCTCCTAGGCAACGGGGCTAAAGTTAATAAAGGTATTCAGTAAATTTTGAAGGAAAGGGAAAAAAGGGACACAAAAGGAAAAGGAGTTTGAATTAAAATATGCAGCATGCTTTTGTTGGTGTTAAAGCTTTCTAGGCTAAAATACAACATGGAGGAGAAACTAAAGGAAGAAGCACTGTGAAGACACATTCAGATAAAATGCAATTAAGAGAATAAATTAAATACAGTCCTAGAACTGAACAAATTTACTTGGTTGTTGGAAACTGTTAAGGAGGAGTAATTCCCTTCCAAATGAGTGGATGCCTGTTGCAGAGCAGGAAATCCCCCCAGCAACACGCAGGCCCCAGTAGTACACCCAGAGCAGCTAATGTGAATAATTAGCACTGTCAGCTAATTCAAGGCATAGGGAGAGATCTTATAGTAACAAGAGTAAATTGGAGAGGAAATTTCCTGGATTAAGATAATTAACTATAGAACAGGAGCTGAAATTTCCAAATGCTGCCAGTGTTGTTAAAACTGGTATAAAATCTTGGAAAGAGCAATTCATATGGATAACCCAAGCAATTACATTCTCCAATACACCACATTCCAGACTAAGGAAAAAGTCTTATTACTTCCATGCTGGAAACCAAAGTATAGCTGGGGTGGAATTAAAGGAATAGGTCTGAAGTCTACCATGGTGGCTACAGGAACAACAAATAGCTACTGTTGGGAATGATAACAGAATTGCTTGACTTGCTGCTAAATTGTGATGGTTTAAGCTTTGAAACTGACACTTTCCCCACTATGTACAAACTTCTGTAAGATCTGTAACATGCAGTTACAAGTGGTAAGGAGAAAAAAACGTGGGAATTTCTTCTCAAAAATTCCTCCCATATTTACAGATAAATCCTGGGGCTCCTGTCTCCCTTCCTTCAAATTAATCCATCTCTGCTTATGACTAAAACGTATCTTTATAAACCTATAGCTTCTAGGTCACATCAAATTGCAGCATGATAGCAAAGCTATTATCCATCAAGGACAGTGCATCTTGAAGTGTTCCATGTCACAACTGGGTCAATACTTTTTTCAGTAGGGGGTCACATTCCTGTTCACAGGGTCACAGCTTGCAGAGCAACCCTTCTTGACTAAAAAGATCTTTATGCATGGGGGAGTATCTGACAGAAACCAAACTGATATTGCGCTGGAGCTCTCCAATAATGACAGCAAGATAAAGGAGGCCTTTGAAGTTCCTGTAGGAGTAGGGAGAGGTGTTAATTCTAAAAGCTTGTCAGTATACCCAAGAGTACAAGGAAAGCAAAGTATAAATAAATCACACTTCTATTCCACTTGTTATCAAAGTATCTCAAAATGGTTTGCAAACATTGAATAAGTCTCACAACATCACTCTGAAGCAGAGAAGCATGGATAAAGCTCTACTATCACTAAGGATGTAATTCTGGGAGCATTTAGTTTACCCGATCTATGCCCTCTCTTCCCCATTGGTTAAATGCACATGATAACACTATCATACAGTGGTTCAGAAGCTTAGTGATTTCTGTATCAATACATTTTTAGAAAGAAAAATAGCACACAAGGGCAATCTCATAGGTCAGACCACTAAATTACAATGAACTAAAGCTATCACGTTTGACACGATAACACAGCTAGTGGGAAGAAAACCCTCTATCTTCATTTTAAAATACTCTATAGATTGGGTACTTAGGCACAGAGCAAAGCATGAGTGTTTGAGTTCTAGTTAGGATTCTTGGGTACTGTGTTAACATGAAACCTACTGTAATTACAATAATTAGATCTCCTGTAGAAAGACTTGTGAGAAATTAAAGACTCTTCACAGTGCCCGCCATATCTCAATTAACACAAACTTGCTGCTGTGTTCGAAAGCCATGACAGATAAACCTGTCAATGCAAACTCCAGAAGGAATAGTCTTTCACATTCAGATGGGAAGCCAAGCACATTAAACAGTACAATTCTCACTTTGAAAGATAGGTACACGAGCATTGTCTACTTACAGACAGCAAAATTGCAATTCAGGGAGGCTCTGAACTGCCAAAGGGTAAAGACAATCACATACATTCCACATAATCAGCATTTCACTTTGGAAACTCCTCATCCCCAACCCTGTACTCCGGCTTTTTTTTTTAATAAAAAAGCCCACAAACCATAGCTGCTCTGATGAGAAAGACTTCCTTCTTCTTTGTTTCGGCATCTTTCATGCATAGAATCAGACACAATTACTTTACTGAACCCTATTACTAATCTGACTTTTCCAGAAGGACAAAGATAAAGACAAAAGTAATAGCTTCATGAAATACAGCTCTCTTCTGAGCCTGACAGTCACTTCCAAAAGCAGACAGTCATGACAAAAACCTGGAGGCAATCCAGCCAATTAATCTGCAGAGGAAGCAATCATCCCAAGTGCTGCTTTAAGCTTTAGAAAAAAAAAAAAAAAAACAACAAACACCACAAAAAAACCACACCAAAACCCAAACAAAAAATCACAAACAAGAAGAAACCTCACCACCCACTTATTGAGCTGCCTTAGGCCTGTAGTGAAAAACAACCCAGCCCCCAGCACAGGGACAACAGCATTGCTGCTCTGGTAATACACGTGCACCAGTCCCTCACCAGCCCTTTCCTCCCCTCCTAGACAGCAGGGGCAGGCCAGACCCCTCTCTGAGAGATTCTGATCTGAGCAGAGCTATGTTCCCAGGCTGCAATGTAGCCCAGCTAGCAGGCAGGTTATCAGGATGACCTCCTTAGCCCTTACACATGAAGCCAAAGGAAAGAACCCATAGGTCATACAGAGGAATGGCACAGAAGACTGTCACATACTACTGCCATAAACCTTGGGTTTTGGCACTGCTGTTATGTTTTCCCTCTCCCCCTGTGAGCTGTTGCAAATATTTACCACCATACTAAGCTCAGAATTACTTTCTCTTCCACAAAGGACTGAATCATAAGTGCATGTAGATATTAAATTCATTCTCCTCTAATTTCCCTAATTTCTCCTTCCTTCATATCCAGCTTCATGTCTCTTCATGTTTCCTGCTTTCTATGGGCCCAAACACATAACACCTTCCCTGTAAACATCCATCCCCCATTTTTTTGCCTACTCTGATCTCTCAGTACCAACTCCAACAGCTGATGCCCAATACACGTCATTGGTTAACTTCCAGTCATTCATACATACTTCACGTTTTATAAAATAAAAAGTCACAGAAAATAAAACTGAAGAGCATTAGACTTTTAGCATGAACTAAAAAAAAAGTGTCAGACTGTGTTTTGAGATTCTCGCAAGACTCAAAACACAACAAATTTTCTTCCTTGTCCTCATCCTTTTCTCTAAATACAGAAACAAGGAAGGGTAGGAATAAATTCTCTCCCCGTAGACCCATCTTGCAGTGAAATGTGCCTTTCAGAAAGTAACTGAACAATGAAGATCTAAAGCTTTAAGCATACATAGATTCAGTCATCTGGAAAATAGACCATTGAATTACTTCAAACTGAAGTTTTACTACTGATCCCCTGAGTCCAATCCATCTCACATACAAGTTGCTAAATGGATTCCCAGGAACTTCAGTGAGAACTGGATCACGGATTATAAGCACTTGCTGCAAAAGTGCATTTTTACTCATTTAAAAATATACCAGTCCTTTGGGCACCGAGAACAAAGTGTTTGCATGCACACACACACATTCTACATGTTTCTTGTTTCTGCAGAAAAAGGAAACCACAGCTCCAGTCAACAGTAGGCAAGCCAAATAATTGTATTTTCTGCTGAGCCTGTTCTATGTTAATTTGAGTTGGTATAATACTGCAGAATAAAATAAAACCCCTGTGCCTACCTTGAGGGCTTTCACAACTTTCTTCATCACTGTTATCTTGACAGTTATTTTGACTGTCGCACACAAAGCTTTTATCGATGCAAAGACCATTTTTACAGTGGAATCGGGCAGTAGAGCAAAGCAAGGGATTTGCTGCTGTGAAGAGAGGAAGGGAGATCTTTCATTAGAAATTCTCTTACCCAGGCAGTGAAATAGCCATTAAGCAATCAGCAACAACAAGTCACAACTCCACAGTTGGTCAGTTTGCTGGATATGTGGGAGTCACTTGGCAATCAAAGTAATCTTGTCTCTCTAAGCAGAGAGCGTGGAATTTCCAATTCATGACAGATTCCTTACAGTTAGCAGAAATTTAGTCCACCAACAGCTGTAATAAGATTTCTGTTCATTTTCATAACAGCTCCTATCACAATCACTGTTTGCTTATCAGCGTTTGGTCATACTGAAGATGTGGCACTGTCTACCGTACACACTGCCTATTGCTTCCCATTACAACAAACTCAGTTTAGCTCAAGTTTCATACTATAAGTCAACAACCACAACTGAGAAACGCCAGGTAGTGGTTTATTTACCTCTGCTTCCATGTTTTTCCACCTTTCCAATTTTCCTATTTTGACAGGGTACAATGGTAATGCTGACATCTCTCAACTTCTCAGTGTTTGAATTTCAATTCCATTTTAAAAGTAACATGCAAGTTACAGTAGCACCCAGAAAATCCTTTCATGTAAGGCCCAGTGTTGCACACAGAGCAAAGACGGAATAGTATTTAAGCAGACTCAGTTAAGGCAGGGCAGTCTTCTCACATATGGCAAACCCAATAGTAAATACTCAGCAAGATGCTATGTCTGGTTTCATTTGAAACTTAAAGCAGTGCAGTTTTCACCACTTCTCCTAGCAGATTACATCACAACTTCAATAATCTCACTGCCAAAGAAGTTTCCTTGATATTCAACTTAGTTTTCTCTTTTCTAATTTCATCCCTCCACTCTTAGCCATACAGCGGCACACATAACTACATCTCCTCGAACAGTGTTTGCACCTTTCATATACAGGATATATAGCCTTATCTTCCACCACAGTCACCTAGCTGAGATATGCATAATTTAGCAATTTTTAATACCTCCTTATAAATCAATCAATCTGTTAATAATTTTTGGTGCTCCTCTTTGAGTTCCTGCCAGTTTTTGTTAATAAAGTGACTGAAACTGAATGCAACTTTTCCTATTAAAAAAAAGCTGTTTAGATGCCTTGTCTGATTTAAAGTGCTTCTCTATTACGATAACAAAAGGGATTACATTTCCCAAATACTAACTGGCTTCCTATTTTCTATTCTTTTCAGAGCTGCCTTCATAGTCTTTAAAAAAAAAAATCATACAACTGTGCATATAACCTGCAGTACATATAACAAAGACTCCCAGTTTCCCTAGCTCCCCAAAAGTATGTTTATCATGTTCATGCTAAATCTCCTTTCGTCTGAAACCGTTGCACAGCACACTAAATTTCCAGGTTACTTTAGGGCCTACAGTGTTTTTCCTCAACATAAGCAAAGCAGTAACTAAACTGTAAGGTCCCATTGGAGGTACACACTACAAGCTCATGGGTAATTATGTCACTCATAACCAGCTCCACAAGCTGGTACATTTTCTGTTGAGGCCTGCAACTTGTTACTCTAAGAATACCCTAAATGATATTCAAAGCACTTTTGTTAGAATTTCTTTCTAGTCTGCTTGTTTAAGCATAATCCAAAGTTATTTCACTAGCCTTTAATCTTCTTTCTGTAGCTTCACTTGCTCCACAGAGGTCTTACCTCCCTGCCACAGTCCCCTCAAGGCCAGACTCAACAGATGGCACCTTATGAGATGTTCATGCTATGGGGTAAAGCACAGGAACATGAAAGGCAAGAAGCAGACAGTGACAGATCACTGTAAAGATTGCACCTTTTGTTATCTTTGAAAGCTGGTGTCTGTTATCCTCCTCCTGACCTTTCAATGTCATTAAAAGGAAAAAGTCAGCATGCTCCAGCAAGAGAATGAACAAGTATTGGCTGTAAGCTTCTGCCTACAGACCTATGCTTTTAGAAGCTCCTGATGACAGCAACAGAACAGCTGGCTTGAACATAAACTTTCTTTACTACTATTACATATACCTGCTAGATCTACAGATACAAATGCATCTATGCAGACACACACCGAGGTTTTAGCCCCAAGTCAAGTAGCACTTCAGATGACCTTTCAGCTTTGACTTCACTGCAAGCTGCTGAACAGCAGATCAAGCTAGTGCATTTGCAGGCATGTCTGACTTGAGAACCTCCTTCTCCTTCCAAAAACTTGTTTGACTAAGTAACCCTTTATTTGCTTGTTTGATGTTTGAGAACATGTAAAACCAGAGAAATGTGCTGATGAACAAATAAGTCATTTTTCATTGACAAGAAACAGGCAAATAAAAATTTAACCATTTAAAGTCATATTTTATGTTGTCCAATTTGAGTTACATTTGAGTACAGAGAACTTGTTCAAAGCAAACATACAGCTTAAATCTCAGTTCAAAGTAACAACAGGGACTTGAAGTCCCATACAGGCATTATAAACAAAACAAGTCTGAGTTATACCTTAGGGGAAAAAAAAAAAAGACAGTCATTTACAAGGTGTGAAAGTACCAGGATCATCTAGGTTGTAAATGACAAGGAGAATATTTGACTTAGAAACTAAAGCCTAGCGAATGCTTACTTTCTAAGTACTGTTGAAAGAAAAAGAAGTACCCTCATGGGCAAGCAGGCTCATACTTACTGCAGTTTTCTTCATCGCTGCCATCAGGACAGTCCTCAAAGCCATTGCACTGGAAGCGACCAATGATGCAGTGGATCCCACTAGCACAGGGGAAGAACGTGGCACCACATCTGGATTTGGCTTTTGCTGGAAGACAGAAGGGGGCAAAGATAAGGGAAACAATTTACAAAGGCTAGAGATACTTCTGTAGTAGTACAGGTTTGGGTGCTCTAGGTAGTACTGGTGGCACCAAAGTTAGGCGTCTTCCAAGCTCCCTGCTTGGAAGTTATAGCCTGCTTTCAACTGCTTCAGGTTTTTTTGTGAGAATTCACTTGCTTGGGCTGACTTTTTCCCAGTTTGTATCATTTCCAGAATGATCAAAACATTACAACAAAAGAAGTCAAATGACCTCTCAAAACAAATTTACACTGCTCAATGCTTTGTAAAATCAGCAAGCAGGTACTCATAACTAACCCTTAAAGACCCACATGAATCTGAGTAATTTAGAAACATTGGAGGAAATGGTCATACTTCACCAAAAATAAGAACAACCATCTCTTTGCACTGAAGTCTGCTGTACATGTCAGTGCCCCAGATATAAGTCCAGGATAGAGATATCTAAGCAGGTCCTCAAGTGGCAAACAACCCTCAGAGGCAAAGGCCTAGCTGGACTGGTCATAGGCCATGCCCAATCTGTGGTTTTATGTCATTTTAAGTCCAAAACCCCCACTAAATAGCAGCAAAAGGCAGGATTTTGAACACCACTAAGCTTCCCTTGCTTGCTCAGAGAAGCCAAACTGCAAAGAGACCATTGCAGACAGAGATAATTAGCATGGCAGCAAGTTCAGAGAATCTGGATGCAAACTTAGGCTAAGACTAACACAGAAAGAATAAGGAAACATCTGGAGAAAGAAAGGAGGAACACAGAGATATCAAGTTAGTGTCTTGTAAGAACAAGAAACACAAGAGACCTTGGCTAAAAGTATTTTTCAGGCTGCAAAAGTTAAACTCAATAAAGAAAATGCTATAATTAACACTGCCTTTATTCAGCACAATTCACATAAAATTGGGTGCAAAAGAAATATGAGTTATATAAATTGCATGCCATGCCGCACTCCTCTCCATAATGCATTGTACAGTTCTTCAGGACAGAAAATATATCTATTTTATAGTACCAGCACAGCTATTCATATAACACTAAATACTAACAATAGCATCAAAATGCGTTTAACAAATTATTACAGAATCTCTTTATAATCTCAAGTACTTCACTTTTTTTACTTCACTGCACAGTAACTCTTAACAGAAGAACACTGCCCTCAGCTAGAGGGATGTAGATGTCCTGTGGTATCACCAGCCTAGAACTAAAAAAAAAAAAATTAACGAGACATGGTAAGATTATTTTTGTCCCTTTGCTTTTCCAAATTAGCTTTTTCAACTAGTATGTAATACAATAGACAATATCACAGGATGCCGAACAATTCAAAAAGTCCATTTTAAAGCAAAGTCAGTCAGTGTGGAAAAAGCATGCTGGTAACTGCAGAAAGGTATGTATGGTGCAACGTGAACATGTGGTAATATCACACATGGACCACTGATGGGAGAGCACCATAAAAGAAGCCAGCTTCATAATGTGCAGGCCTTTTGAGTAAATGTTTCCTACTCCTACACCAAATCTACAATAAGTATTTACAATTCCCAGGTTTTGAGTTGAGATAGATCTGGAGATCACAGTGACAGGCAGTCTTTTTATGCTTGGACAGTCAAAGGCACTCCCCTGAAAATGACTGATCCTTGACTGAGAAATACCTGGGTCTGCAAATTGACCCATGGACAGGAACATGGAAGCCAGAGTTAAAAGGGAAAATTACAGAAAGAATAGATTATATTGATAAGGGACCTTTAAAACCATTTCAGAAAGTTGACATCATGAAACAATATGCAATTACCTGATGAATTTACTTGGCTGACCAAGCAGATGTGAAAGCTAAGCACCTCAAAACCTTTGACTTGGAAATAAGATATGCTGTCAAGGGTTGGCTCCATCTTCCTTTAAGTACCTGTAATGTCATCCCATACTCCAGCACTCAGGATGGCAGGCTGGGCATCGTTAGATTATCAGCGCTAATTCCCAGGATACAAGCCTGAAGACTGCATTGTATTGTATAATCTTTGGATGATTGATTAAGGATTTTTTAAGAAAAGAGGGTATTGATAAGGAATATGAGAAACTACAGGTTACAGCCGGTGGCGATAAAATAAAGATTCCAGCTACCTGGGACCCAAGATCTACAATGGTAATTTCAGAGATATCAGGTGGGGGTGAACCAATATCAAAATGAGAAATGTCTGCTTCTAAAACCATCTTTCTGAGACCTTGTAACTGGAGAAGAAGGGAATTTATAAATTGGACTAGTGTGTTTTCGCAGCACCTAGGCATTAACATTTTTGAGAATAATGAAATCAGTAAGAATTGGATTACATATTATAGGGGCACTCCTCATAGAAAACTCTGAGTTTCTACAGCTCTACACTTATGGGTGAACGTCTACCCCACAAAAGTATTTTTACCTAGGGGCAGAGAGGAAACCAATGTAAAATCTTGTAGTCACTGTCTGGCTGAGACAGAGTCCTTGTCATGGTTTGATTTTGGCCCCTTCAGAATAGCCAGGTTGTGGCTGAGGAAGAACTACAACTCCCAAATATTCCATGCAACGTTTTCTACGTAAATAAGGGTGTAACTGGGGGTGGGACACTTTCCTTTTCCGGTTCCAGCTCCATCTTGTGTCTCTCTCTTCTCTCCGGGGTGTGTGTGGGAAAGGCTGGAGGAGTCAAGCTCTGTGAAGCGTTGTTGGACTCCGAGAGCAGCATGAAGATTTTGCTATCTGAGGAGTGTAATGATTTATGTTCTCTTGTTAGCTTATATTAATGTGTTTTCTGGATTCTTAATTTTCCTTCATGGCAGGGGGGTTTCTTTCTTTTTTGGGATCTCTGATTGCTTCCCTAAGGGGCAGGGGATGTTCTGGGGGGTCTCTTATTCTCTGATTATTGTATATGTAGTATTTTAGTTGCATATTAGTGTTAATACATTATATATAATCACTTAGTTTCAGTCTGTTTGTTTTTTAGTATTTTCAGCCTTTCTTTCCTCCTACCTTATCTCTCTCAGACTTGTACAGCGGGGTGAGGGTTGGAAGGAAGGAGGGGCTGCGGATGCTGTGAGGGTTTGGGGGAGAGTTTTGACTCAAACCTTTACAGTCCTGCAACCATTTAATAGGATGTGTCCTCTGGCAGAGGACACAAGGATTAAAAGACAATTTAATTTGTGAGATCTTAGGTAAAAAAGCCAAAAAGAAAGACTGGATAGTGAAATGGTGATTTGTAAATGGTGGGATGGAACATCAACTGTTGGAAACAAGATTAACAACTAAGATAACTATAACGACCCTTATCTTCTTGTCACCCAGAGTCGTTGAGATTGGCCACTCAGATATGACCACACCTTAGTGACTCTGAGCTGCTTTGATTTCACTCCCCCTGGATATGCAATGAGGATGCCAGGAATAAGATATGCTTGTCATTTCGGGGAAAAATATGAATTTGAGAACAATTCTGTGTATGAATTTTCTGTGAAATCATTGTTTGGCAGAAGCACTCTAAGGACAAATCCGGAGTCTTCTCTAGCACTGAATAAAGTGTACCTGCCTTAATGGTTAAATTAAACTGCTAAGAGTAAGTTTCTTTGTTTCAATAATATTTGCAGAACCATTTACAAGAGACAGTAAGAAAGAATTGTATAAACCAGACTTGATAATAATTAAAGGACATGCCACAATTGTTACAGATGTAACCATCAGATATGAGAGTGAATTAACATCTTTAAATGAAGCAGTTATTGAAAAAAATTAAGAAAATGAACATTTTAAAGAACAAATCTGTGAATTAATAAACACATCATCTATACATTTGTTGGCTTCCCCCTAGGTGCACGTGGAAAATGACACAAAGATAAATTTCAAGGTATTACTGTAAATGGGACTCTCCAATCCCAACAAGAAAAAAATTGCAAAACATTTATCATTATGGCATTGTACTCACCAGTTGATACCATTCACATTTTTGCAGGTAAATCACACGCGTCATGTGAATAATTGTTTTCCTCCCACCAATTTTTTATTCATTTAGGTCAGGTTGGATCACACCTTGGGCAGCCTGATCTAGTGGGACATCCCTGCCCAAAGCAGGGCGGTTGGACCTAGATGATCTATAAGGTCCCTTCCAACCCTAACTATTCTATTATTCATGTTAAATCAATAAAGTTAATTCAGTTTTAATTTGGACAGAATAGTAAACAGCAATGGAATCTTTACAAATTGTGTCATCTTTGCACTGGATAAGCCGCCTTTACTTAATTCAGAAAAGGAGCAAATACTTGTATGTGTTCAATAACTAACCATAAGGCACATCAATATGCTAATCTGCACAGTTTTTAAGGCCAGGACAGGATCAGGGACAGCCAGAGTACAGACCAAAAAAGTATATCCAACAGGGACAAACAGTTTCAGCATTTGTTTGGAAGGGATCTTTTCTTCCAAATTAAGTGGAGCCCAGAGCAAAGCCTTCTTCCATCACTCAGCAGAGTGCATATAAACTGTTTTAAACCACAGCTACAGTAACTCTTACTTGATTTAGTGTCCTCCAAAAGGAAATTCCTGCAGTTTCTCTCTTACATGTTTTTCTTTATTACACCAGTAGTTTTCAGTTAGAATTATGAAGTGTAAAGTAAGTTGTATCACTGAATTTCACATATTCAACTGCCACTTTTTCTGAAGAGTATCCAAGGCCCATTTGGAGGGGGAGTGAACCCTTACTTTGTGGAAAAACAAGTGGTAAATTACCCTGAAGCAGCTTCCTTACTTTTATACTTAACACCAAAGGCAATGGAAAACTCTCATCTAAGACATCCAAGTCCCTATGATTCTCCACATAACTTCAAAGAGCAACTTCTGTGTAATTTTTAAGATAGAATGATCACAGCTAATTAACTAACTCTAACCACAAGTTTTGCAGCAGTACCATACCCCAGTCTTAAAGGTGCCAGTAAACCACTAGGCACTGGAGAAACCTCCTCTGACTCCATTAGCCATGGGAAGAAACTGTTCTTCTCTAAAATACTATTCTAATCTCTTAAAAAGAAAAAAAAAAACCCAAATGTGAAGCAAGTGGTAAAGATGGTGGCAAAGAACTGCTGGCCACAGTATAAGCTTGCCATACATCCCCCCCAGGTTGGTTTGCTTAAGTTGAAGAAAACCACCCTGGCAGTTGTATGCGCAATTGTAAGTATGTCCTTATGCCAAGCAGAAAACAATCCCCCCAGCCTCTTTTCTTCAAGGCTCTAATAAACAGTAATTCCTATCAGGACCAGTTGTACATTCCACTGAAGACATGACAGTTTGCAGCATTAACAGAAAACCTTTTAATAATCTTTAGCCAACTGTGAAACAGCACTGTTTTTCAAAAAGAGCAATCCATTTTATTATTTCACATCAAACATGAACAAATGCATCAGCAAAAAATCAGATTTGGCATATACTGTGTAAAACCTTATAGTATATAGATATCCCCTTATATAAAAGTTATTCTGACACTCCTGACTTGGCTACAAGTACGAGGTACACCCCCCCCCTTCAGGTATTGGAAGGTCACTATAAGGTCCCCTCAGAGCCTTCTTCTCCACGCTGAACAACCCCAACTACCTCATAGCCTGTCCTCTTATGGGAGGTGCTTCAGCCCTCTGATCACCTTTGTAGCCCTCCTCTGGATCTGTTCCAACAGCTCCATATCCTTCTTATGCTGAGGATTCCAGAACTGGACACCATACTCCAGATGAGGTCTCACAAGAGAGGAATAGAGGGGCAGAATCACTTCCCTTGACCTGCTGGCCATGCCACTTTTGATGCAGCCCAGAATATGGTTGGCCTTCTGGCTACAAGTAAGCTGCACAGTATTTTAGCATCAGTATCTTTGAACTCAACTTTTTGCCTCAGAATCCCTCCAGGCAGCAATCATGCGAAGTAACTTTATGCCGCTTCACATCCACAAATCTCAGTCCAACATTTACTGTCACAAGTGGTGTTCCCCAGGGTTCAGTACTGGTTCCAGTTCTGTTCAATATCTTTACCAATGATCTGGATTAAAGGACTCAAAGTACCATCAGTAAGTTTGCAGATGACATGAAACTGGGAGGAAATGTCGATCTGCTGAAGGGTAGGGAGCCACTACAGAGGGATCTGAACAGGCTGGATCAACAGACTGAGACCAACAGGATGAAGTTTAACAATAGTCCAACACTTGGAATGCAACAACGCCATGCAGCACTACAGACTTGGGGAAGAGTGACTAGAAAGGTGCCTGGCAGAGAAGCACCTCGAAGTGTTAACTGACAGATGGCTGTATACGAGTCAGCAGTGTGCTCAGGTGGTCAAGAAGGCCAGTAGCATCTGGGCTTGTGTCAGGCCACAGAGTGGCCAGAAAGACCGGGGAAGTGATTGTGTCCCTATACTCAGCATTGGTGAGGTCGCACCTTGAATACTGTGTTCAGTTTTGGGCCCTTCATTAAAAGATGTTGAGGTCCTGGAACATGTCCAGAGAAGAACAATGAAGCTTTTGAAGGAGCCGGAGAACAGACCTCATGGGAGATGACTGAAAGAACTGGGATTATTCAACCTAGAGAAAAGAAGGCTGAGAGGCAGCCTTATCACTTTCTACAACTACTTGAAAGGAGGTTGTAGAGAGGTGGGCGTTGGTCTCTTCTCCAAGTGACAGGTGATAGGACAAGAGGAAATGGCCTCAAGTTGCACCAGTCAAGGTTCAGATTGGTCATTAGGAAAAATTTCTTCACGAAATGAGTTCTTAGGCACTGGAAGAGGCTGGCCAGGGAGGTGGTTGAGTCACCATCCCTGGAGGTATTTAAAAGACAGGTAGATTATGTGCTTAGGGATACTGTTTAGTAGTGGACAGGCGCAGTTGGACTCAGTGATCTTAAAGGTCTTCTCCAACCTAGTGATTCTATGATTCTACGAACAACAGATGATGATATATCAATCTAATCAAAATGTGATTNAAAAGAAAACCTTTTAATAATCTTTAGCCAACTGTGAAACAGCACTGTTTTTCAATCCATTTTATTATTTCACACCAAACATGAACAAATGCAGTGGGAAAAAATCAGATTTGGCATATACTGTGTAAAACCATATAGTATATAGATATCCCCTTATATAAAAGTTATTCTGACACTCCTGACTTGGCTACAAGTACGAGGTACACCCCCCCCTTCAGGTATTGGAAGGTCACTATAAGGTCCCCTCAGAGCCTTCTTCTCCACGCTGAACAACCCCAACTACCTCATAGCCTGTCCTCTTATGGGAGGTGCTTCAGCCCTCTGATCACCTTTGTAGCCCTCCTCTGGATCTGTTCCAACAGCTCCATATCCTTCTTATGCTGAGGATTCCAGAACTGGACACCATACTCCAGATGAGGTCTCACAAGAGAGGAATAGAGGGGCAGAATCACTTCCCTTGACCTGCTGGCCATGCCACTTTTGATGCAGCCCAGAATATGGTTGGCCTTCTGGCTACAAGTAAGCTGCACAGTATTTTAGCATCAGTATCTTTGAACTCAATTTTTTGCCTCAGAATCCCTCCAGGCAGCAATCATGCGAAGTAACTTTATGCTGCTTCACATCCACAAATCTCAGTCCAACATTTACTGTCACAAGTGGTGTTCCCCAGGGTTCAGTACTGGTTCCAGTTCTGTTTAATATCTTTACCAATGATCTGGATTAAAGGACTCAAAGTACCATCAGTAAGTTTGCAGATGACATGAAACTGGGAGGAAATGTCGATCTGCTGAAGGGTAGGGAGCCACTACAGAGGGATCTGAACAGGCTGGATCAACAGACTGAGACCAACAGGATGAAGTTTAACAATAGTCCAACACTTGGAATGCAACAACGCCATGCAGCACTACAGACTTGGGGAAGAGTGACTAGAAAGGTGCCTGGCAGAGAAGCACCTCGAAGTGTTAACTGACAGATGGCTGTATACGAGTCAGCAGTGTGCTCAGGTGGTCAAGAAGGCCAGTAGCATCTGGGCTTGTGTCAGGCCACAGAGTGGCCAGAAAGACCGGGGAAGTGATTGTGTCCCTATACTCAGCATTGGTGAGGTCGCACCTTGAATACTGTGTTCAGTTTTGGGCCCTTCATTAAAAGATGTTGAGGTCCTGGAACATGTCCAGAGAAGAACAATGAAGCTTTTGAAGGAGCCGGAGAACAGACCTCATGGGAGATGACTGAAAGAACTGGGATTATTCAACCTAGAGAAAAGAAGGCTGAGAGGCAGCCTTATCACTTTCTACAACTACTTGAAAGGAGGTTGTAGAGAGGTGGGCGTTGGTCTCTTCTCCAAGTGACAGGTGATAGGACAAGAGGAAATGGCCTCAAGTTGCACCAGTCAAGGTTCAGATTGGTCATTAGGAAAAATTTCTTCACGAAATGAGTTCTTAGGCACTGGAAGAGGCTGGCCAGGGAGGTGGTTGAGTCACCATCCCTGGAGGTATTTAAAAGACAGGTAGATTATGTGCTTAGGGATACTGTTTAGTAGTGGACAGGCGCAGTTGGACTCAGTGATCTTAAAGGTCTTCTCCAACCTAGTGATTCTATGATTCTACGAACAACAGATGATGATATATCAATCTAATCAAAATGTGATTATTTGCATGCTACAAGAGAATCTCTCCAGACAAACTGTTGTGTGCAGATTCTGCATTACCACAGAACCACAGGTATCTTCGTGACTTGGACAGTGAACTGTCAGTAAACTTCTCTGCTGTTGTTAATTTATGCCACAGCCGTATCAGACAGCATTGTAAATCCAGTCTCTCTTGATGCATGCAAGGGGAGATGCAACATTTCAGCAAAGACCCTACAAAAGAAGTTATAGGAAACCATCTTTTAAACTTGTTCCTACTCTTTGAAAACAGGGATTCTGATTCCAAGCTCTCCAATCCAGCTATTTACTGACCCCCATATCTAGAGGAAACCATCAAGAGAGATTCAATAATTAGCACCATGAAACCTTTTATCTCCCTGCATACAAAATTATATTAAACAGCTATTCCAATTGCTCTTACACATATAAATTCCTGAAATTGAGATTCAAATGAAACATTCATCATGGTCACTTCATTATAAACCTTATTATAACTACTAAGTATTTGGTTGGTTAATTGTAAGTGAAAACAAGAGTTAAACTTAGAATATCAAGCTGGAATTAAGAGCCATCTGAGTAAGTGACAAAAAAAAAAAACCCACAGCAGCTGGCTTGCAGTACCTTCCTGACTGATGCAGATGTTCATTTATGCATACTCAGCTTTAAGAAATCTGATGTTTGTCACCTCCTGTAACAGATGCTAGGTCAACCAGGAAATAACAGGACACAGCAAGAAAACCAGAAGGAAACTTAAAAGCACTCAGCAATCATAAGCTGTGAATACAAGTTCCATAAGCCTTCCATGGGCATATGTACTACTATCATAATATTTAAAACTATTTCTATAGAGGAATTCCTAGCTTTCCATTGTATATTCTAGTTCTTTAGAAGAAGTGTTAACTTCATTGCTTTTTACACAAATTATTACTGGATTATAAATAAGAACAGGACTACTAAAGTGGTTTTGTACAATTTTGTAAGATTGTAACACCTAGCAGCCTACCACATGAGGATGCTTACTCCATAAACATAAATACACAAAATCTACTTTGACTGTAGCTCTTAACTGCCACAAACTTTCCTGGGTGCAACCTTTGGCACAATGCTTGTCTCTTCCTTAGTTTTAGCCCTACTGAGAAATTTTTCTCCTTCCGTATATTAACACAGAATCACTAGGTTAGAAAAGTCCTCCAGGATCATCCAGTCCAACCATTCCTAACAAGCACTACACCACAACGTCGAGTACCTCATCCACCCATCTTTTTAATACCTCCAGGGATAGTGACTCTGCTTACCACCACCCTCTGGGCCTGGCCATCCAACCAGTTTTTCCACCCAGGAGAGTGTGTGCCTGTCCAGGCCAGAGGCTGACAGTTTCCAAAGCAGAATGCTATGAGAAACTGTATCAAAGGCTTTACTTAAGTCCAAGAAGACTATATCCACAGCCTTTCCCTCATCCAAGAGTCTAGTCACTTGTTCAGAGAAGATTAGGTTTGTGTGGCAAGACCTGCCTTTTGTGAACCCGTGTTGACTGGGTCTGATTACCCAGTTGCCTTGCACATGCTTCATGATAGCACTCAATATCACCTGTTCCATGACTTTCCTCAGCCCAAAGGTCAGACTGACAGACCTATAGTTTCCAGGATCTTCCCTCCGACCCTTCTTGTAGATGGGTGTAACACCAGTTAGCCTCCAGTCAAGTGAAACGTCCCCAGTCAGCCAGGACTGCTAGAAGATAATGCAAAGGGGTTTAGCAAGCACATCTGCCAACTCGTTCTATACTCTTGGGTGGATCCTATTTGGTCCCATACACTTGTTACTGTTGAATTAACCCCACATACACTGTAAGTAGTCAGTACAAAAATAATCCCTACTTATCAGTTTCCTTACAGACTTATGCTTTCTCCATGGACCCTTAAAAAGCACTAGATGGAGCGTAAGGTTGGGCAGCACAAAGACAAGACTGTTAGTCCTAGTTTTGAATTCCCTGATTGTACTCTCAAAAAAACCACAAGCCCCATGCTTCCACCATTTCAGAGATTTTTGCAGGAACACAGAATTTTAAAGTACTCAAGTTCCTGTAATTACACAAGTTCTTTTAATATATTGCTTTTATATTTATCTTATGCTTTTATCTTGTGCCAGTCAGTATTTGATGGCTAGCTCAGTTATTTGTGTCAATCACTCAGCTGTCTTTGGACATATCCATTTGCAGCAGAGGCTTGTCATCATCTCCAAAACTGCACACAGTGACCAAAGTTCACAGCCACCTTAGCCTCTGGTGAGTACCATGAGCCACATCACAGCCACTCTACACACATTTCCTGAAGTAGAGGATATAGATTTGATAAACTGATGAATACAAGCCTAGATCTAATACTTTTGAATGGTGCCAGAATCGTAAGATAAAATCCTAAAAGTGACAAAGTGATTTTGATGCTAGAGATCCTTTTTTTTGTTGGTTTTGTTTTTTAAATAACAGATTACTAAAACACTTCCTTGCAAGTATTCATTATTTGCCTATTTATCTTGTCCAAAATGTGGTAGGCTTTTGATACAACACATACTTCACAGCTACAATTCACACCACTATAAGCTAGCTAGCAATAGAGAAACCAAACTTACCAGAAACCAGCCTCAGAAAATTCTCAAGGCCGAAACTGCACCTGGCTAGCAGCAACAGACTGCAGCAGATGAGGTGACTCCTGGTATACAACCAGAACAGACAGCTCCTAAGCTATGCAATCAATACCTACGAACTTCACAGGTAAGTCCTGTTCGTAAAGATTCTACATTTGACAAGAGGAGGTTCAGCTTCGATCATAACTCATCTATGCAGCTAAAATGCAGCAGCACTAGTAGTAGTAGTTAAGAGGCCATTAACATTTAAAAGAAACCTGCATGACTGACATCGGACTACACAGACTGATGAGCAATTCAACAGATGAGAAACTGCATCACCAGGGAGAATGAACTACAAAGGGGTTCTCCATTTTGGGAGATGCAGTGATACTAATAGATTACTTAGAGAGCTGAAAATACTCACAGAATATTTGCACTACTAAGGTCAACTGATTATTTTTCAAGCTCAATTAGTGCCTTGGAGGAAAAGCCAAATAAACACTCTGCTTCAAGGAGAAGCAGTTCTTATTTATGACAATGAGAAGTCACTGTCTCAGCTTCTTCTCTCCATATGCCTTTACTCAAACCCCCCTCCCCCAGCCATCAAGATATTACTGCCCAGCTAGCTAATCATAAAGGTAGGTCAGGAAGATGCTCACATACTCACGAGCCAAACCACTGAGGAGCACCAAAACAACCAGCAAGTGGATTAGGTTACTAGAGTGTTTCAAACAGATTTGGACTGGCAACACAGAGGAAAATTATTTCTAACTCATTGAGCCCATGATACTTCACATCACCAAGAAAGGGATACAACATATAAATTGGCCCATAATCAAGGATTGGACTTAACCATGGACACTATTGCACAGGTTATCCATGATTGTGAAACATGCACCACAATAAAACAAGCTAAATGGTTAAAACCTTTATGGCATGGGGAAAATAGTTGAAATATAAATATGTGGAGGCCTGGCAACTTGATTACATCACACCCCCTCAAACCAGCCAGGGGAAGTGCTATGCGTTTACAAGGGTGGAAACAACCACTGGATGACTGATCTTGTGCCCTATGCCACTGTCCGGAACACTACCTTGGGCCCTGAAAAACAAGTTTGGTGGTAGCATGGCACTCCAGAAAGAACTGTCAGACAACGGGACTCATTTAAAAAACAGTCCTACCAAGGGCCAAAGATAATGGCATCATATTCCCTATCATGCACTAACCTCAGGGAAAACTGAGCGACAGAATGGACTACCAAAACTACCCTAAAAGCACTGGGGTGTGGCATTCAAAATTTGGGAGAAGCCAGCTGGCTAGTTAACACCAGGGGATCTATTAATCGAGCTGGTCCTGCTCAATCAGACCACTTACATACGGTACAAGAGGATAAAGTCCCTGTGGTGCACAAAAGGAATTTGTTGGGGAAAACTGGGTTTCTCCTGTTTTAGGCAAAGGCAAACCCATTTGACTGGCTGCTTTTGCTCAAGGGCCTGGACGCAGTGGGTAATAGTTTAGTATGATGAAGTTCTACATATATACCATGGAAGCTTAACTCTGGGTGAAAATGCTCAGTCTTAAACTGCATAATGTTAATTGCTAGTAATACTAAGAGTGTTTAGTAAGTGTCTATAAGGATAATAATCTAGCTTAACTGCATAGCATCCAACAATCTCCTAGAGGTTGACAACTCTAACCTGTAGACTATAGGCATGACAATGAATCCTCACACCATTCCTTGTGTTTTGAGAGAGTGTTATAACAGATGGAGACCTATAACCATGAACTTAAACTTCTGTGTAGATAAAACATGGATTAGTAATTACATATATATTTTTTGAAGATACAAGCAATAATGACCTGAGCATGATGTAAATGGTATGGAATGAGGGGTGGCATGTTCTGTGTTGAGCTAAAGTAGAACTGATTTTCTAAGTTTTCAGTCTGTTTTTGAGTCTGTTGTGACAAGAACAATTTTTATGAGCTGTCATTTGATAGCCATTTATATTTTATTGTCAGGTAGTACGTTCATTACAGTCTGCAACTCACTAGTTCCAACTGATTTTGGAAAGGAAACTTTTGAACAGAGTCACAAAGCATATTTTCCTGTTTCTGATTCACGGGTAAATCCCCAGTCCAGCCTTCACTAAAAAAATCTTCATTAAGATTTTCTAACTGTACCAGGTGAAACAAAATCCACGCAAGGCAGAGGATTGTGGAGACATTTTACAAAGAAGAAGACCTGGATGCTGTGGGACTGATTGATACTAAGCAATTCTAACAAGGCCTTGAAACAGAGAAAGGAAAGAAAAACAAAGGCCAGTTAGGTGAGAACAAGAGACAGCCTTCTGATAAACAAAGGCTGGCTGAAAGGAATACAAGAGTTAGTTCGGTGGGAACCAGTACCAACTGAAAGGAAAACAATGGAAGAGAACTATTAACATAGTTAATTTTAGTGTAACTTGTTTTTTTAGCATGTGGTAAAAAATAATTGCCAATAATATGTTTGGCCAATAATATGTTAGCAATAGTTTTATGGACACTTACCTTTAGCCAATAATACACTGTAGATACCCTCATGGGCACCCAGTTATGTAACTAAAAAGGGTATATAAAGAAACAGCTAACTCGATCCATCAGATTGAAGCATTTAATCCCCTCAGAGGATGACAGTACTCTTAAGAGACAGCAAAGCTCCTAGTTTGTGTCCTATAAATACAGAGGAGTGCTATCATTCAGCTTCTTTTAAGAAGCAGTAAGAGCACACTGAAAGTCATACTAGCAGCATATTCAGAGGCCAGGCAAAGAGGAACCTGAGTCTCACAGCTGTTGTCACCTCAGGAACTTCTCAATAAAAGGCAAATGCTGAACTCTGGATGTTTTTTTATTCTTGCCAAAGCTCCCACTAATATAAATTCTAGTAAGGCTTAAACAGACAAGCACAATTAAACCTTAGGAAAGAGTAAATCTGTTGTAAGATATGAATATCTAAGTAAAAAAAAAATTAATTTGTCTTCAATGTTGCAATACAAGCTTGATGCTTTATAAAGACTGCACAGTATCAGGTATTTTATATAGCTACTTTTAATGCCTTAGAAAAAGAAAAGTCCCACTGGCTTAAAGCCAAACTATGAATGGAGATTTTCACAGCAAAGTTTTAGAATAAGGAGGCTTTAATAAGGGATGGATAACTAGAGTTAAAGAAGAGGCATAAAGTCAAAGTAAAAGCATTTAACAAAACATGGTATTTCTAGTCAGTTAATTTGGAAAAAGCTATTCGTTGTTCCTTCTGTTTCATAAGCAAAATTAATTATGTCTTGGAAAGGTAAGCTTCTTATAACTCAGTTTAAGTTCAGTGAAAACCTCCACAAACTATATATGCAAAGCAGCAACACTCATTTTATGAAAAGCAGTAACTTACCCCTCAGAAATTTCTGTCATTCTAGAACCACATGAAATTTGAGGGGTTTCTTTTTCACTCCCAACAGGATTTCACAGCATATCGTTATGATAACCTCACTGTCTGGGTAAATGTGTGTAGGCTAGAAAGTTTCATGCTAACTAATGGATGAGTACATTAACTAAAGGTTAACTGATGTTAAGAAAAAGATTAAATCACAGGAGAACCAAATCAGACTTTTTTCAGCTCTCTATAACTGGAAGTTCTGTAGGGAAGATTAAAACTAGTAAACATTATTAGACAATTCATTTGGTCTATTTTACAGAAAGTTAGTTTTAAGTTTCAAAGATTTAAGAAGTACATTTTTACAGAAAGAACAAAAAAAACAGGATAGAGTCAACAATTTTGAAATGAAAGGAACTAGTCTTGATGGTAGCAGGTCAACATATAAAAACAGGCCACTGTGCTGAAGCACGATCTCTAAAAATTACACAGCATTCACTGGAAGAATCATAACTTGAGCCTGTCTCAATTTATCCATCTGTGAGTAGGGTTCAGGTACCTGCTACCAAATACTGTACCAAAATTGGACCATCTGAAGAAACCTGAGGTTCTTCATACCTGAGATAATAAGAGAAGTACACTGTTTCAGGCAATAGCGAAATTAAGAAATCGGCAGTAGCTTCGTTAGTTACCTAATCTACACTACAGAACACAGGAGTAACACTACCTAGCCAAGTCTTGTGATATTAAGCACATTAAGATCATAGCAATCATCACTTACGGCATTCCTTCTCATCACTATCATCAAAACAGTCCGGCAGCCCATCACACTGCCAAGCCCCTGGGATACAGAGCCCGTTACTGCACATGAAGTTTCCAGGAATGTTGCATTCATTTGTGAAGTTATTCCCAGGCAACAATTGGCTCTCTATGACAAAGGAAAAAGGGGAAAGTTTACACGGGATTTTTGAAAAGGCATCAAAAGCAGTCACAGAACAAGCTTTTTATTTCTGGTTAAACGAAGATGAGATAAATAATCTTGATCCTGGTATTTTGTCATTAACCTATCAGTATCCCAAGTACAGTACTTGTTAGCGCTTTCCTTTTCCTAAATTATTATTTTACCTGTTCTCCATTCAAACTACTTGCTTTTGAGATTTTGTTCTTGCTGTTTTCACAGAATCAAAAGGTAGGAAAGGACCCTCTGGATCACCAAGTCCAACCATTCCCGTCAATGACTAAACCATGCCCCTCAACATCTCATCCACCCATCTTTTAAACACCTCCAGGGAAGGTGATTCAACCACCTCCCTGGGCAGACCGTTCCAGTGCCCAATGACTCTCCCCGTGAAAATTTTTTTTCTGATGTCCAGCCTAAATCTCCACTGGCAGAGCTTGAGGCCATTCCCCCTTGTCCTGTCCCCTGTCACCTGGGAGAAGAGGTCAGCACCCTCCTCTCCACAGCCTCCTTTCAGGTAGTACAAGAGAGCAATGAGATATCCCCTCAGCCTCCTCTTCTCCAGGCTAAACAACCCCAGCTCTCTCAGCCGCTCATTGTAAGACTTGTTCTCCAGGCCCCTCACCAGCTTTGCTGCTCTTATCTGCACATACTCCAGCCTCAACATCCTTCTTGTGGTGAGGGGCCCAGAACTAAACACAGTATTCAAGGTGAAGTCTCACCAGTGCTGAGTACAGAGGGAGAATAACCTCCCTGGACCTGCTGGTCACACCATTTCTGATACAAGCCAAGATGCCATTGGCCTTCTTGGCCACCTGGGCACACTGCTGGCTCATGTTCAGCCGGCTGTCGACCAACACCCCCAGGTCCCTCTCCTCCTGGCAGCTCTCCAAACAGACCTCACCCAGTCTGTAGCTCTGCATAGGGTTGTTGTGCCCCAGGTGCAGGACTCGGCATTTGGCTGTGTTAAACCTCATGCCGTTGGACTCTGCCCAGTGGTCCAGTCTGTCCAGATCCCTTTGCAGGGCCTTCCTACCCTCCAGCAGATCGACACTTCCACCCAGCTTAGTGTCATCTGCAAACTTACTAAGGGTGCACTCGATGCCTTCATCCAGGTCGTTGATGAAGACATTGAACAGGGCTGGACCCAGCACTGAGTCCTGGGGAACCCCACTTGTAACCGGCCTCCAGCTAAGAGTTAACTCCATTTGGGCCCACCCATCCAACTAATTTTTAATTTTATTTCTAGGAACATACACGCAGATTTCTATGTATCCTCAGCTCAAAGCAAAGTCCATTAAAAAAAAAAATCTCCTTCACAAAGCCAGTCTAAACACAAATAAAACAGGTGAGGCTACAAGAACTCAGCTCCATACTCCCATGCTCCTGTCAGATCAATCCTTAGCTTGCAGAATATTTCGTTGCTGTCACCCAAGGACTAGGAACTAGCAACACACTGAGTAATTCACATTAGATGTCCAATTAAATTTTAAACACAGTGCTGCTGATCAAAGTTGCAACTGAGCATACATCTGTCCACAGGCTAGTAAGGCAGCTGGCACACTAGGAGTCTGCCACGTGGAAGGGGTTTAGTAGCAGGATACTGGAGTTCAAGAGAAAAGTTCAAGAGGGAAACCTAGAGATTTGCTTTCAAGGTGAAACACAGATGTAGTCAATCATTTTAATTTACTGTGTTTCAGTTTGTACAATGTTTTTGGAATGCAGATAACACAAATGTCAGTGAAGGAAGATAATAACACTTAATGGTTTAAATAAGCACCAAAACGACATGCCAGGTTTTTGAGCTGAGGGGAAGCTGTGAGACAAGGCAGAAGCTGAGAGAATATCCTTCCCCCATTGGTCAGAGGACCAAGTGAAGTAACAGGTGATTTGTATTGCATTGCTATGTGTACTGTTCAATCTGTAACTTTTCACATTACTATTATCAGTAGAATTGTGTTGTGCTATTTCTTAATACATAAGACTGTGAGAAAGTATTTCATTACCAGTAAAATTGTGCTGTATGACAAAGTATTTAATGGCTAGCATTATCAGCAGAATTGGGCTGTGCCACTTAAATTGTATTTTCACTAGTACACAGGACAAGAAAAGAAAATTATCAACACCTTGGCTGATCAGTCAGCATGAGCATGAATGCTGTGAGAAGAGAGGAGCTGTGCAAGAACGCTGCATCTCCACAGACCCTTAAAGATAAGAGGGTGAAACTGTCAGTGTTCCACAATCTCCTATTAGCAAACAACTCCCAGAGTGCTAATAACACCTCTGCCTGTAACCAGAGAAAACCTGCTGCAGTATTACAAAATCACAGCACGCCATCACCAGATCAAGATATGGAAGAGATGAGATACATACTCAGTATTATTCACAATGTAAAGGCACAGCCTGTTTTCAAATTTATTACAAAGCGTCCAAGTACTTTGACAGGCGAACCTAACTCCTTTCTCCACAGTCCCCTCAAAAAATAGATTCCAAGTCAGTATAGTACCACTGGAAGACTTGCCTGATAGTTGCCGTAACTTTTATTAGAAAGAATTTACAAATTCTCAAATATTACAAAAATGAAATGTCCTGGCCAAGAATAAATCTCTTATTTATCTGAATGAATTCTCTTGACAAGAGAATTGGGAATTACCAAGGCTTTTCCCGTCTTATAACCTAAGCACCTAACCTAGACAATACATTTAGGCAGCAACATCAAAAGGGTGCCGTTCTCATGGCATCTCACTGTTGCTCTGCACTCTTGCCTTGCCCAACTTCTTACCTACATCTCTTATCCAACCTCCTCCAATTCTATATGGAAAGCGCACCTATTCAAAACAAAAAATCCTACTGTCAACACTTAAGTGAGATCTCATCAGTCTTGGGCAAGCTGCTAGTTAATAACTAACACTAGGTCTCACAGGTACCTGCACTAACTACAGAACTGTCTTCTCCCCTCTAAGCATCACAGTATTCCTTAGGAAACATGATAACTGGATGCACTGCAAGCACGGTAACATCTTCTGTGCAGAATATCTGAAGCTCAGCTCCTGTAAGATCTACTACTGCTATCTTGCCTGAAAAGCTTTAGCTATGACCTCCACACTTTAATGAAAAAACACAGACCAAGCCAAATCATTTTTAGAGTTTATAAAAGCAAAAAAACCCCACAAACCAAGAAACACCCCTACCTATCCCATCCTGAAAAAGATACACTGAGCTCTGTTGCTTTTAACAAGCCTTTAAATACATATTACACTTCAACACTACTAAACTGAAGCAACATTCCACTAATAGATACTAAATCTGTTACCCAATAAGTTGTTTGTTTATAGGATTTCCTTTGTCATACAACACATTTATCCTCAATGTTCTTGTAAAGCAAAGATGGATCACTAACCTTTCACCAAACATGAGACAAAAGCTACCTGCAGATCAAGTTACTTTCCAGCAGCCCTGTGCAATCTTTGCAACGGAATGGGAACACAGAACTCTGTCTCAATCCAATTTCAAAGCAACAGATATTTCTCTTAAGATATGACCTTCATCAACTGCTAGAAGAGAGTTACAAGTTGCAGGCAGCAATTTGAGAGTCATGATCGATGCATGTAGAAACTTGTTAGGTGCATTATTCCATCTCCTAAAAAATCCACTAGTGGATAAAGAACTGTTAAAACAATTGCACATGTGGAAGCATTTTAAATCGTATTGCTCCTTTTGCTTCCTTCACTTTACAAGTCTCTTCTATTGGATGTAAAAACTCTCAAAGAAATTGTCAGTACAGTCGTCACCTCCTAATAAGATGTTCCTGCCTACTCAGCCCACAGCCTACTACATGATCCTGAGGGCTCTGTGCACACACACACAAGGAGCAGTGATATAGACATGCAGGCGCGGAAAGGACCAAACTACATTATCTTGCTCATTTTCCTAATAATGTCCATGCAGATGTTGGGTTTTGTACAGACAACTTGGCATACTGTCTGTAGGCAGGGGCAGAAATTCCTTCAATCTCGCTGAGCTGGCTTTCAAATAATTGACGTATTTGCCCTGCAGCCTCTTTGACTAATTGAATTTGAATTTAACTCAAATTTGAGCTACATGGACATGTTCATTTAAATAAAAGAGGAAGGGAAGAAGGGGAAAGAAGTGGTCCATTTTCACTGCAACACATTGCTCACTTCAAGAAGTACACCATCTGGGCTAAATTAAAAAAGAAACTCATGTTTCACTATGAAGGGGACTGAGCAAGGAAAGTTAATCTGTTTTAGCAGCCACTTCAAATGTACGTTAGCATCTAAGTACTTAGTACTCACTGAAAAGGAATCAGGGAAAAATAAAAGGACATTGTCATACTGAGCTCTTCAGACTGCATTAAAAAAGCAAGTCAATGATATGTTACACAAAAATCTCTTTACCTGAAAGCACTCCAGAGAACTGTGCACATTACAAACAGATGACTATTGAAAAGACTGCTGCCTCTGCATCAGAAAATGTAGGCAGTAAGCCTGGACAAGGAAGTTTTGAGGAAGAAATACAAGATGCATAAGTGTTCAACATCCTCATGAACAATGCCAATAATTTCAGCTTCTTTGCAAAGAAGGTTGTAGTTTGCAGTCACTAAAATCTGTCACTAAAGACAAAGAATGAACTACTGAACCTCTAGCACATCATTTGTGGGAATCTTGGGATCTTCACTAGATACTTTTAATGAATCGTTGCTTAGTTTTTCAAATTTGAAGAGAATTATGATGATCCAGGCTGGTATTTATCTGAGGCCAAAGCAGTACTCATGACACTTTTCTACCACATGATGCACACAGTATGCTCCACACATGAACGCATTAATTCTTTCTTTGTTTATTCCCTTGCCAGGTGTAAATCCACAACAGGTTGATTTCAGCACATCAGAAATCTGTTCTTACTCAACTGGAATCTACAACCTGTTGTGAAAACAGAGACAAGTCAGTAGCTAGAATTTGCAGCAAGATGGCATCAAGACAACATACCTTTGGTACTTGTTAAAATTTGCGCAAGGGCAAAAGATATCACAACTAAAGAAAAGTGAGCAATAATGGCGGACTTGAGCAAGCACTTTTTGATCTTCCTCCATGATCTTAAAGACAGCAAATAAGCAGTGCTAAGTGGATGCTAAAATAAGCAGATGCTAAGTAGGATGTTACAAGATTTGATTCCTCAGAGACTGTAAAGCTATTTACAAATGCATACATCCAGGTCCAGTTGTTTCTGTAAATTTAGCAACTAAGAACAGGTGTATCTTATCATATACTATTTTATATTGACATGAAGCATCTGACTCACTCCACATTTACTTTACAGATATCTACTAAGGTAGATGATTGACCCAGATGAATTATAAGCCGAGTGTTGGAGTAAGAATCAAAAAAAAAAAAAAGAAAAAAAAAAAAATATAAAGTTAAAATAAAAAAAGTCATGAAACCTAATTTAGATTTTNAGTTCATGGCAGAAGGGACTATTTTTCACAGGAGGAAGATGAAGGAGCCTTCCTCCCACGACCACCAGAAGGGGGCACACAGGCACAGAAAATTTTGATGTCATAACACACAGATGAAGTCATTGAAACATATATAAGCATTAGGCAATGATGTAACCTGTTGAATATACATTAGGTTGCAAAATTTCGCGAGAATAAGAGAGCCCTTCATCGGAACATTGTTAGACCAGATTTGGGGAAAATCCCCCTGGTTCTCGGGGCCTCTAAATAAAGCATGATACATAACTCTCCTCAGAGTGTTATGTGTGATTATTGTCACCCCAATGCTAACAGTTTTGCTAACACAAGCACGAAGAAACTCCATCATGCTTTCCTTATTAACTTCAGTTTAATATGCACATGCATAAACTTCACTGGCAACAGAAGTATGCTTTTAGCAAAAATAACCTTAGCGGAATTAAGGCAGATTTGGCTTTACACTCACTGCACTGAAACGGAAGGCAGAGTCACTTTCTGTTTAAGAGAGAATATCAAAGCCTGAACTCCTGTAGTCACCCAACGAGTCTGTGGCAACAAACTCACGCAACTCTTTACTACGCTTTACCCATAGTTAAAATAAAAACAGGGCAGCATTTAAAAGAAAGGTCCCATATTGAATTCATGTATGTAGGGCATAAAATTTTTGCCCATGAAGAGCACCAAACAGATAAGGAAAGAACATTAATGAGGACTAAATTACTTTCCATCTCTTAAACACACTTTTGATATCACCCAATCACCCAAAAAGTTGTTTGTTGCTGCATGTTCATAATCATATAACATAAATCCCAATAAATGCTAGTCTTCAGCTTGATTTGATTTCCCATGGACTACTGCAATGCTCCCTGGCCAGAATAAAGAAACACATCCCAGTGCACATTCAAGCCCACTTTGGGAAGCAAAGAATAAGACAAACTCTCTTGTTCTGCTGTGAAGGTTCTGACAACACCTAAGACACCTGTCAAAAGTAAAGGACACCTGCCAGTGATTATCTGAGAACTTAAATCCTCTTGAACAGTTTTAATCCCTATCTTCATTTAAACTGCCTGATAATTGCATTGCTTATGCAACATTAGAAGTTATGAGGGTTATTTGTAAAGGCAGATTATAGACCCATTACAACAGGACTATTCAAAAAATATTTCTTCACTGAAGCAGCACATAAATTAGTGATTATCCAAGGAGCTGCTTGTTGTTGAGGTTTGTCTCTTCCCCTCCTTCAGTTTTCCATGATATGCAATATCTAGCATTTCAAGATTTTTAAATGGATCAGACCTACTCAAAAGAGTAGAAGTTCCTGTGGTTACTTCCAACTGAGCACTAAATGTTACTGAGGCAAGTTAAAGTTAATGTAAAAGCCCTTTTCAGGCCACTAAAAAGGATAGCTTCTTTCAATTTAGGGAGAACAACTACAGTGGCAGGGAATGCAATCTGCTGTTGAATGCCGATCCTTCACCCATGAATTCCACAGAGCAAAAGCTGCTTTTACTGAACCGGAGAACAATTAATACATCATGATCCCCAACACAAATGATATAAAGTGCATATGATATACTATTTTTTTCCAAATGTCCTACAGCTTTTAAGGTATGGACATACTCCCTATAGTAGGTGGATGTATTTTGGCACTTAGCCACACAAGTACCTGAATTAAGTATGATCTTCTAAGTCAACCATTTGCTCTTTTCTTGTGACACCACATGCAGGAAGGAAGCAGAGGTGAAAAGGCTTACTTTAATCCTACAGAATCCATGGTAGAATTCTATATTTAGAGGAATGGGCATTTCACTAGAGCCCCCCAGATTTGCTTGTCTCCAGTGCAGCTGCTTGTGTACACTCCAAAAATACATATATCTCCTAGGTCTGTGAGCTTTCAACACAATTAGTATGGTGCAACAGAAATGGGCTATGGGCCATTAAAAGTACAGAGTAAGCACAGCATTAAGCTGTTACAAGTTTAAACACAAAGAGGAGGGAAAAAGTGCTTATTTAGATTACTGAACTGGGTGCACCTTGAAAAATCTCCAGGGGAGATTTAGGCTAGACATTAGGAAAAAAAATTCACTGAAAGGGTCATTGGGCATTGGAACAGGCCACCCAGGGAGGTGGCTGATTCACCTTCCCTGGAGGTGTTTAAGGCATGGGTGGACAAGGTGCTGAGAGGCATGGTTTAGTGTTTGATAGGAATGGTTGGACTCTATGATCCAGTGGGTCTCTTCCAACCTGGTTGTTCTATGATTCTGTGAAACAAGCATTCCCCAGCAAGACAGTCAAATGAAGATTATATGCTGTTCTTATCCAAACTAAAGCTACCCAATCAGATCGCTTCCTTACAGGAGTGGCAGAGGTAAATATATCTTATTCTTAACAACTTTGAGGGATGCACTGCTGTAACACCACCCTGAGGGCAACACTGGTTTTGTCTCCACAAAAAGACTAAAGGATTTAGGCACAGTAGTGCAGAAAATCTACAACAGACTTTGGGACAGAATTTAGATTTCATCATGCCAGTCTCTGATTTAGCAATATACTCATAATTAGAGGAGTCAAACACCAGTGTTTGTATCAAACAGTGGTACCTAAGGGAAACCAAATAGGGGGTAGGAGTGAAGGAGAAGATAACAAGCGTGTGTCATATAACACTACTCCAGTCTCCAGATGATGTGGCCAAACTAACACTGTGCCTGGAAAATATGGAAATCACACCTGACATCAGTGAGACTGCATCCAACTCATTCACTTATGAATTTAGGCATTTAATTCCAAGAACTGCATATGCTGTTCCAGATAAGAACAAAGGAATGATGTAGTTGAAGTCTTTATTCCCTGGTGAATAACATTTTTGATTCTTTACAAGGTAATGGAGTCATCACACAACTACCTTTTTCCCTAGTTTTTATTAGTGGAAACTTCTGGATACTCACAGAACCACAGAATTCCTTGGAAAAGATCTTTGAGATCATTGAGCCCAACTGTATCCGTCCACTACTACACTGTATCCCTAAGCACTTCATCTACCCATCTTTTAAATACCTCCAGGGATGGTGACTCAACCATCTCCCTGGGCAGCCTCTTCCAACGCTTAATAACCCTTCCAGTGAAGAAATTTTTCCTAATGTCTAACCTGAAGCTCCCCTGGTGCAACTTGTTCAGTCACCTGTTAACTAACACCCCGAAGTCTTCCTCTGCGAGACAGCTTTCCAGTCATTTTTTCCCAAGCCTGTAGTGCTTCATGGGGTTGTTGTGTCCCAAACACAAGGACTCAGCAGTTGGCCTTGTTGAACCATCATGCCACTGGTCTCAGTCCATCGATCCAGCCTGTTCAGATCCCTCTGTAGAGCCTCCCTACCCTCAGACAGATCAACACTTCCTCCCAGCTTCATGTCACCTGCAAACTTACTAAGGGTACATTCATCCCTTCATCCAGATTATCAATAAGGATACTGAACAGAACTGGACCCAGCGCTGAGCCCCAGGGCACACCACTAGTGACTGGCCTCCAACTGAACTTAACTCCATTTACCACCACTCTTCAGGCTCAGCCAGCCAGCGTTTGACCCAGCAGAGGCCAGTGGCAGCCAGTTTCTTAAGCAGAATACTGTGAGGAACAGCGTCAAAGGCTTTACTGAAGTCCAAGTACACTACACCCACAGCCTTTTTCCCTCATCCATGAGCCAAGTAGCCTTGTCATAGAAGGAGATTATCATGGTTGGACTTGATGATCCGGTGGGTCTCTTCCAACCTGGTTATTCTATGATTATTCTATGGCAACAGGGGCCACTATATGACCACCAACTTCTTTCTTTTGAGTATAATGGTCACATGAGTATATGGTTATCTCCTAGGATATCTAATAGCAGAAGATAACTAACGAGTGATTCATCCACCCAGACCCTACAGCAAGATCAATACTCGTTTATCCTAGACTCCCTTCCACTTCTTCCCCCCACAGTGATTTTAAGCAAACTATGAAAACATTACTGTGCAATGAATTAGAGCATGCACTTATACAGAATCCTCTAATAACTAACATCGTCTGGAATAGAAACATTTTCCCTAATTATGTGTTCCTTATACTCCCAGGAGAGCTTAGCTATCATTTCTGGGCATTAAACAGAAAGTTAACACAGTCTAGAATAAAAATTTGAAATACAAAGAACATATTCCACCAACCATCACTATCAAGTTATTGAGTAGTGACTCTAATAATTTCATCATAGCAACAGGTTATCATTGTCTTCCTGACCTTCCAGAAGAGCAGAAGACAGTGTCAAAAAAAAAAAAAAAATCCCACAGTAGTGCAACTGAACAAAAGAAGGCAATCCTTCCACCACACTGACCACTTGGAAACACTGAGCCCAGAGGGAACCTACTCTTTGACAGAGGAAAGCTGACCACTTACTGCCTGCACATCAGCTCCACAGTTAGGTTCTTACTAATTTTAACTTCTGTGCAACTTAAGCTCAGGTATACATTTGTACATATTGATAAGCAGAATGAAGAGAGAAACAAAAAGTCTACAGGTCTTCAATTTACTGAAGTAACATGCACAGTTAGCAAAGACAAGACCAGCAGCCTTCGAGGGACTCTTAGTTTCTGCTGCATCAGAAGTTCATATTTTGGATTTCAGTATGGCAGCGAGCACATTTATAGACCATTACAGCTTTCAAACAGCAGTCAGTGATCATCAAGTTCTAGGTTTCAGTTTCAGAAGACATTTCCTTTAGCACTCTGCTTTGAGTCATAGGGCAGCGGCATTCTTCCCTTGAAAGCACTCCTAGTAATTTATCAGCTCTACTCCAAACATCAGCATATTGCCAGGATCACTTGCCTTTCCATGTCACAGTTGAAGGCAGTGCTTCTGAAGGCACAGTTCTGCATTCACACAGATTATTTGGAAGTTCATCTTCAGAATCAGAAAAGAGTCATCTTTACAGGCTGTGAGACAGACCTGTCGGTGAGTTTTCTGGATCTCCTGTCTCAACAAGTGCCAACACTTTGGCTAATCTAAGAGTACCACAGTGCTGTTTCCCGAGAGACACTCTTTCATGATACTTTGCTCTGACTGCAACCAGGTAAGTGTCTGATGTATAATCATTTTCCAGATGTTCCCTGTCTAGCAAGCATACTCTTTCAATTTAACTTCAAGTTTTAATTTGATGGAAGAACACAAGAATGCTGGTGGCAAAAAAAGACAAGCAATATAAATACACATCCAAAATCACAACTGAGCATCCTGATGGGGGAAAGCAGCAAAAAGAGCAAGAAAGAACAAAAAAATAAAGATGTAATTTCTGTATTCAAACATGTTAAAAGCAAAGCAAATCCTATTCATTGTACATCTGCTGTATTCAGTAATTTTCAACATACTTCTTAATAAAAAGCAGAACCTATGTGAAATATGAAAATAATCCAACTTATTTATGAACCACATATGCAATACATTTATCATTATACACTGTCTACCCTACAAAGGGCAGCAGTAAGTCCTCTCAGAGATCATATTATAGACATATATAGAGGACAGAAAAGTTAATTGGTTTAGCATCTAAGAACAGAGTATTTTATCTTGTTTTACTCAGCTTCTCTACCTTTGAGGAATGTTCTCTACAGCACCTTTATGATACAGTTAAGTATCCTCCTCTTTGACAGATTCAGACCATGCTTTGAATATACAGTAAATCAAGCTAGTTATACCATGACTAGTGTCAAATGAAAAAAAAAGTGCAAGTACCTCAAACACTGAAAAAAAGCTCAGATTAGTCTGCTAGTTATACCTTAAAAACTTGGATTTTAAAAAAGTAAAGGAGACCTAACTTTGCCTTGGTAGTCTTTACGATCATCACCAGTCCTCCCACAGACAGCACTGCTGCATCTCATCAGACTGAACAGATACACTACCTGCATCAACCCTACACTATCTGGTTCTTTGGTATTGGTCACCCTGAAAACACAACCTAAATTGTTCTCAACAGGGCACGGACATTAAAGACAGTAAATAGAGAGCAAGTAATCACAGCCAATTTTCTCTCATCACCCAAACTACAATCAATATCAAATCCTTATAACCAAACTCCCTCACCACCCCTACCCATGAATAATTGCAGAAAATCTTGGATTTGTAGACCTCATGCACAAATTTACAACTCATCATAATTTTGGAAAATAAAAAAAACACTTGATTTCCAGAGTTTTTAAACAACAGGTCAGAACAGAGATACCTGAAATACTTTCTACTAAAACAGGACTGTTGGGAGTTGCATCATCAGCTCTGGCTGCTGGTCTGACCCGGCACAGGAATCAAATCCACCTTTTATCAGGGCAGTCAGATAGAGATGACTGGAAAGTTAAGTGATATGAATGTCAGCCAGGGAAATGTTTACATTCCTCTGTCTAGAACAACTCTTAATGCTGAAACTCTTCTGCCACCAGTTTCATCTCCCTGCTTACTCTGCTGATAAGACAGGGTAAAAGAAACATACTCCTAGTGACAACATTTCCAAGCTGAATCTTATCTCCTTTCTTCAACAGCAGCATCTCTAGAAGCATCACTGTCTAACATCTTCCTTAGCAAAAGGATAGTTTTCAACAGCATTTTCCAGCATAAATCATAAGTTTGTGTAAACTAGTAAGGGCAAATGGCAGAACTGGACAGCAAATCCTGTACAAAGTGAACACCAAAATTAAAGAATGAATCATTCAATTAAAAGATATGAAGGGCAAGGAAAAAAACTATGAACAGCAATTTTCAACTGTTAGGCAGAAAAATGTTTCACCCAGTAAGAAAACAAAACAAGGAGAACAACATCCGCGCCTCCAAAGATCTTGGAGTCCAAAACTTAAGACAATGACAGTACAGAATGGAATTACTGGTCAGTGGCAAAAGCACTACACATCGAACTAACCATAGCTGGTTTTTGTACTTAGCTGTGATTAGCTAAAAGTGCCCCTCTTTAACAGCTTAAACTGATATAAATCAGAACCAATACCTCCATCTTTCTCTAACCCCAGCTATAAGTTCCTATTTTCCCTTTTACTATCCACTTGCATTAACTCCTCCACAGATGTACAGCAAGCCTTAAAAAGTTAACCTAAAAGCCTCTAGTTCTCAGTACTGTCTGAATCAACCCACCACCCAACTTTCAAGAGCACCTGTCATCACAGAAGAGAGGGAGAAGAACACACATCCTGGAAGGAGTGTCAGCTCGAACAATTTGCACTGCTGTGGAAGCACACCCCTAGTGAGGAGCAAGACAAGGACTTTCAACTCAACATTACTTAGTCTAATAAAGTTGCTTGTCTTTAGCCACTATGCCACAACTCCCTCTTCAAGCAGTGAAGGAAGGTTTTGAAGAGCAATCGTTGTCTTGGCAGCTGCATATCAAGGTATTCCCCAGTAAGGATAGCTGCATATCAGAACCAGACAGGTCATGCTGTGTCCCAGCAAGCATGTAGGTGGTGGTGAAGGTTTGTATCACATGCTTGCATCTTACTAGCAAATGAAAATTTGACAGGTGTGCTAGAGACAGGAGATGCAGGGCTCTGAAAGCAAACTCACTGTGTGAGCATGGTGGAGAAAGAAAACCAAGAAGGAAGTTATGACAATTGTATCCTTTTGATGATATCAGGAGAGTAATGTATGCATTTAGGATCTGACTGCATGTCACTACAACACACTAGGAAGGAAAGTAAGCTGTGGCATTGGTAAAAAGGGGAGAACTCAGTCTGTGTGACTGCATAAAAAGGCCACAACTCAGAAAAACCTTGCAAAACTCCACTGGGATATGAGGCTCCAGACAGGGGCCAAGTCCAATAAAGGTCATGATGTAGGAGAGAGTAACAAAAACCAAAACATCAACAATGTCTTTAACAATAAAGAAGAAACCTCACAACCTCTCACTCAACAACACTAAGCTTATTTCCAAGTGTGAGGAGACTGATAACATATAACCACAATTTTAACATGGATCCATCTGTAGACTTCCCTACTCTGGGAAGGCAACTCAAGCTCCTGCTTTGAAGCCTTGCCCTAAAAACAGAAAACAAGGAGACCAGACACCTCTCTCCTGAGGTTCCTAAAAAATATGAAAGAGGAACAAGAATGTTTTTCAAAACAATACATTGAAAAAACAGTTAAGGTTCAGAAAAGAATTAGCAGGAGACAGAGTTAAGGAAAGGTAAGAGTTTAAAGGAGGAAGGTGACTATTAGGTGCTAGTGACATCACTTGGTGAGTGAAGACATGAGTACTGTTCTTAAACAGAAGCACTACGTGGAAATAGATAATAACCTCTTCACAAATAGTAATGCAAATCTAACAAAGAGATAAGAGTTATACTGAAAAAAGTCCACAAGAGCTGGGGTTGCAAAACATGGTGCAAAGTGAACTTAGAACACTCCTGAATCTTCAAGGGTACTGGCAACTCACTCCTCTCTGTGGGAAACCTCGGCTGGTCCAAGGAGTTAGAGTGTGTGAACTTAAACATTGGCCTTGAATAGATGCCCGTGTATCCTTGGAGAAGCTGGAAGGTGCCAAGAAGAGCCAAGTAAAGATGATTAGGAAGCTGCCAGGCCGCAGGGGGAATCATGCAATTATGAAGTTACAGCTGAGAAGGAATCGTCCAATTATGAACTGTTGGTCTTTAGCTAAACCAATCATGCGTGGACGCACAGCTCGGGAAGAGGTATAAAAAGTCCTGTAAAATCAATAAAGATGGTCTTTTGGCCCACAACTTCTACATGTCATGGATTGCCCCGACCACAACACCTCTCCAGCTGCAATGATGATGCAGAAACAAGACTTAAGCACCTTTGGAAAATACAATTTCAACACAACAAGCCAAACTACAGCCTGGATCTCAGAGGATCACCGGGCTGGCCTATAATTAGTCAATTGTCATTCACCCTGTATTGAAAACAGGACAAGCTTCAGTCAGTCACAGCAACATCCAGGACCTTGAATCACTCTCTCAATATTTCTGAGATAATTTCTAATATACTGGTCTAATTCATCGGCAAGAGATAAAACGACACAAGCCTCTTCCAATGTCTAGGTCTATTTGAAGAGTTTTTGCCACTACCTTAGACTTGAGAGGTTTCTTCTACAGAAGACCATACATTTGCCCTTTTCCGCAAAGCTCTGGTCACATGTCCTCCACTAGGCAAGCCTCAAACAGTTAAGTGGAGGCAAAAGATGGTGCTTAAGAATGAAAGATGTATAGAACAACTGGTAATTTATTTAAAGTAGGGAATTGCCCACAATCACTACCAGAGACCTAGAAAAGAATCACTAAGTGATAAACAAAAGCCTTTAAATTTGCCTACCCAAAGCATGATTTTCTCCCACTCAAACTGAGCTCTTTAATGTGCATTATACAGAAATAATAAAAAATTTATACAGAAGATGAAGTGACTCAGTATTTGCTGCATGAGTTAGATTTCTGCTGCTTGCTGTAAGCAAGCCAATATCAGAAAAATAAATGGCATTTGCATTTTATCAATGGGAAACATGCTGTTAGAAATATATACATGGCAGGAATAATACTGGAGAGGCTCCTTCTTTTCACAGAAGTTTAGTTCCACCTTATTTATTTTACTTTCATTGTTCTAGAAGGCCTAGCCCAGAGCAGTGATGTTTTTGCATTGTAGAGGAACACAGAATACCACCATGCAGACAGGACATTAATGTGGGGTGCCCCACCTTGAATACTGTGTGTAGTTTGGGGCACCATGGTACAAAAAGAATATCAAGCTACTGGAGAGTGTCCAGAGGAGGGCCACAAAGTTGATGAAGCGTCTGCTGGGGAAGCCATATGAGGAGCAGCTAAAAGTCATTTGGTCTGCTCAGCCTGGAGGAGACTGAGGGAGGACCTCACAGCAGCTTACTGCATCCTCACAAGGGAGGAGGAGCAGCAGGCACTGATCTCTCTAGTTACCAATGATAGGATTTGAGGGGATAGTAGGAGGATGTGCCAAGGGAAGTTTAGGTTGAATATTAAGAAAAGGTTCTTCAGCCAGAGGGTGATGGAGCACTGGAACGGGCTCCCCAGGGAAGCAGTCATGGTGCCAAGCCTGACAATATTCAGGAGGCATTCTGAAAAGGCCTTCAGACGCATGGTGTGAATTTCGGGGTTGTCCTATGCAGTGACAGGAGTTGGACTCGATGATCCTTGTGGGTCCTTTCCAACTCAGGACATTCTATGATGGTATGATATACTTCAATCCTTAATCCAAATATCTTGGGTATCTCACTTGAACCACTTGCAGCTTCCAAATCTGGACATGTTTTACTCAGATGGGTCAATCTAAGGGTAAATTCCAAGTTAACAAGAAATAATAAGTGTTTGGTTAACTACAAAACCACTCTCAGTTTTTAAGACTGTGCTCAATAATTTTTGTATTGTGTATTCTTCCACTGAGCCGAATTATTACTCAGAAGATCTTTAACTTTGGTATAACCCCATGCATCATTTTGCCAGTTAAACTCGGAAAGCTCCACATTCCTCCTGGTATCCATCATAATTATTTATGCTACAAAGCATATCTGATGGAGAAGCCAGGTAGAGTGCCAATTGGAAAATGCTGGTAAGGCTGTGAAGTAAACACGTGAACTAGGGAATCACCTACATAGTAACACAGATGAGGACCAAAAAGAACAGACAAGATGTCAGGGTCATGAAAATTTTCAACAACAACAACAACAAGTCTGTAATATCTCAGTAACCCAGAGAACTCTATGCCCAGGCAAGAGACATGGCTTCTAGATATTCAGTAATAAAGTTTTTAAAGTGCATATATACTTGGCTCCAAAGCAGGATACATCTGTTTTAACACAAAACTCAAACTGAAACTTAGGATGCCCCAGGTTCATGTATTTGCCAAACATTTTTTTCTCAAGATTCTAGGGAAGCAAGCATTATCACTTGCAGTACCACCTGAGATTGGACATAATAGAGGTTCCCAAGAGCCTTGATGAATGCACTAATGAAACACAAGTTTCAGCATGCTGCAGTTAAGGGTTAATTTTAATTTTAAGTGTTGTTGGCCTAGCTGGCCATTCCCATAAATACCAACCCAGCAGATAATTATAATGCAGGCTTGATGATCCAATGGGTCTCTTCCAACCTGGTTATTCTATGATTCTACAGTCACCCTGCCTATTTAGCAACAACTAACGTTTGAAAATTAGAGGGCATAAATTTAGTATAGTGGGACTCACACATCATACTTTTTTTACTGATAGAGACTGTATTTGATTAATCAGAATTAAAAGAAAGATACCACATTTTTATGAAAACTTGTGTATTTTTCCCCCTAATCTCTGGAAAGAACATAGAAAAATCAGACTGTACTGACTGGATAATGACAAAGGCAGTCACAAGAACTCAGCAACTGGTTAACTCTAACTGTGGCTCTACACTACCATTCACCTAAGCATTTGCACCTGTCTTTCTGTCATTGCCACACATTAACACATTACAAGTTCAGAAGACAATGAATACTGTACATAATGGATATTTTCAAGGATGCCCTCGTAGTTAATATATAGTGCTAGACTGGCAGCCATTGCCACCAAAACAGACCACTAGTGTAACATACACAGGCACTAGATCAAGGTTTCTCCTACTACACTCAACAGAAGCATGCAACACCAAGCAAAACAGTCTCCAGCCTTTGCATTTCCATGAGCCATCACGTCTGTGCATCACTGCTGCAATGGTAACTCTAATTCTTACTTCACAGAACAATGTCTCAACCTACTTGCAGCCTATACTGTTCATTTGGCTTTAGGTTTTCTATCAAAGTACTTAAGCAGGCTTTCCAATTTCTTCAGTATCTCAGCACCAGAGCTGCTGCCACACATACTCTCATTTTAAAAACAGACTCGTATTTAAGAGAATGGGAATCTTGCTGAACATTCAAAACTCATTTTAATCCTGGGGAAATCTGAATTGAAAACATTTGGGAGCAATAAAGGTCCTTTAAAGGACACCCAAGTTTCTCCACAGATTAATTTCTTTAATTTTGACTCCCAGCTCCTTCAGTAATTTCTACTTTTCTGTTTGGTTATTCTGCTGAAGGGTTGCAAGGTGACAGCTTTTACCTTCCCAGTAAAAAAGCCCAGCGAACTGTGATCATTCATATACTGAGGTTTTCTTTCTTCTCTGAATGCACTCCATCAAGATCCAAGAAACAGTTCTCACAAGTGAGGCACAAACTCTTTGAGGTACTGGACCCAGCTGTAACTTCAGAAAATTAAACACTTCAGAAACAGATCACATACATCAAACAAGATGCAAAGCAAATGAAAAAAAAAAAAAGTGAAGTGCAAAGACTATCCTACAAAAGAAGCAGGATGGAGCTTTCATTTAACACAACTATCATACCTAAGTTTTTCCCTTCACTTATACTTCCCAATATTGGTAAGTTACTTAAGTATTTGGAAATTAATACTAACACAAAAATCACTCTTACAATGGCAAAATATTTGGCCAAGAAGGAGAATCATGCACTTAGATCATACTGACCGTGAATCTGGGACCTTTTTTAATTGTGTTTTTATTGCAAACCAAAAAGTGTCACTATCCTTCATGATGCTTCTGAAAAACGGTGCCTTTCCCTTGATCAACACTAATGCTTAATGACAACAATTTAGCAGAACAGCTATACTGTTCCATTTGCAGGACACACGACACATTAGCAGAAGACAATAAGTCATACTGTCTAGGACACAGCATAAGCATCATAATGAGAAATGGGTAGTATCACTGTATAACCTGTGACCTCACATATTATACAATATATAAGGCTATTCTGTTTTCAGACACCCATGCAAATACCTCCCCTACCAATTCATTCCAGACAGGCCAGATTCCAGTTTGCCAGTATGTAAGAGGATGTTCGCATTCATTGTACTGTAAAAGTACAATTCCTTGCATTGAAGAACTAGAAAAACTGAGTTTTGTGAAAGACACTGACAACTCAGCCATGTTGTCTATTTCAAGTCTGAAAGAAAGCCTGTTTACATCTCACTCTGATTCATCTGGAATGAGATTCCTGTGACCCTGGCAGCCAACAGTCAGGAGTGGTTTCCTTCAGCAATACTTCATTAGTAATTTAACTGTTAATGGCCATATAACCAGAGTGGTTGCAGAAGAAATTAACTGCATAGTTATCCATTGTAGTGAACACACTTTTCTTCAAATGTCTTTGCTTTCTACTTAAGCAACAGGGTTTCTGTTTTGTTTGAAGGTTTGTCCCTTTTAAAAAGGGAAAAGTTATGAAGCTCGATTTATAAAACCAATTCATGTAAGTTAAGTTTTTAATCTTTAAAAAAAGGCTGACTGTAATTACTATAGGTCTTTCCCATTTTCCTATCATCTTATGCAACTAATTTTCACATATTCAAACACAATATGGTCCATAACACAGAAAGGGTAGATTTACGCACTCATCGCTTTGCTGAAAGTTATGTATATGAATATTTCCCAATTCAGGAAGTTAACACAAAAATAATATTACTTTTGAACATATACAATGACTCATATTCTGTGAACTAGATAGAAGTATAAAAGGAAAAGTAAGATACAGAAAATATAATGCAGTGCTAAAACTTGGACAGGACTCTAGTGCCAAACAACTTCCTTCCTGGTGAATACAACACAGGTTGTAAGTGTCCTACGCCATATTCATGTGTTTCATACATAAAGTAGATGTGGCTCAGTTAGCAGCATTTAAATTATCTACTAGCTCTTTGCACTATGGCTGTTTTCTCCAGATTTATAATGAAATGTATTTAAAAGGAATACTCTAAGTATCGACTGCATTGCAGCTGATGACTGCACAAACTTAACTGAACTCAAGTGTTACTATCACTAAATAACAATAGTTCATTCCATGAGTGAACTCAAAGGAGGACACCTTGAATACGTCCACAATATAATACCCAAAATACAGACATCCTTAAGATGACAAAGGACATTCTTGTTTCCTTTACACTTACAGTCACTAAGGTTACTCATATGATCAAGCATCTCATCTATAACATGCCATATGTTAACACCAAAGGAAAGGAGAAACACAGAAGGAACAAGCAGCAGTGACAACACAAGTCCTCTCAGTTTTCTGGAGATTGTAAAGAAGATACAACCAGAAATCCAATGTCAGAAATCAGCTCTCTGATGAAAATTAATTTTGTTTGAAGAATGTAAAGGTTTAAGTCATTGTACTCAGACCTTAACATTACCATTTCGCTCTTCTCGGTTTGCTGCCTTAAAAAAGTCTACAATAATTTTTTCCATGATACAACAAAGAACAGACTTAAGAACATACTGTGCACGTACACTACTGCTCAAGATATCCTAGGCACAATGAATTCAAGTCAAAACTCAATTTTAACAATTCCTCCATGGTAAATTATTCCCTCAAAGTAACAGCATCTTTTGCATCGTTATTTTCTTCCTCTTCTTCCAAGAGGTAAGAGCAACAATGTGAACAAAATAAAGTGCAGCTGGCTGCAAATATTAGCTTTTTTTTCAATTTTAATGAAATATTATTTGAAATGTCATTTTGAAACCAATACCTTCTAGAGGAAGTTTACAAACTGGAAACTAAAACAAGAATGAAGTAGTAGTCTTTAAGAAATCCCACAAAGCTGCTTTGCAACAGTGACATTCTCTCCAGCCCTACAATTTCAAGGAAGTTTAAAGATATCAGAACAGCTCAAAACTAAAAGACTTATTTCTGACAACTGGGTTGTCAATTTGTTTTTATATTCATAGCAGTTTAAAGCAGAGAGTTAATGCACTAAAACATATCCATTCAAGTACCTTTAAAGAGAAGAAGACAGACACTGTTCATCAGTGCATCAAAATAGTAACAAAATAATTGTTTATATGTGGTTAGGATAAAACTGAATCCATTTGGAAATAACTCATAAAATAAGAAAAATATAACACATGCCCTTCTAACGCCTTCTGGGCAAATCAGAGTCAGACGAAGTACATGCTTCAACAATCTGTGTTCTGTTTTTTAGGATGCAACATAGCATTTCAGTAGATTTTTGCATTGCAAACCTGCACAGGTGTTACACAGTTCAGATTCTGCAAAGTAATGTACACAGAACAGAGACACTACACTAATAAAAACAAGTACAAGTATTTTCCAGGACGTGTATTTTAAAGTTTCCCTCTCTAGTGTTCAAATTGCTACCAGAAAAGAAATGTGCCATACTCCACCCACAAGACAGGACGTACTTGCCCTCTTGCAGTCAGGAAACACAGGAAAGAGAACCTGCACAATTCCAAATCTTCACTTCTGATAATACAATTTAGAACATATTCCTCACATAAAGGAGACCAAATATAACTATGACTGTAATCTACTCCAAACCATAACCTGTTATGATGGGAAACCATCAGCAACACATGATTCACAGAATCACAGAATCACAGAATCACCAGGTTGGAAGAGACCCACTGGATCATCGAGTCCAACCACTCCCACAAAACACTAAACCATGTCCCTCAGGACCCCGTCCACCCGTAACTTAAACACCTCCAGGGAAGGCGAATCAACCACCTCCCTGGGCAGCATATTCCAGTGCCTAAT